>OX438821.1:7060645-7065645 GCA_949316475.1 Hypomecis punctinalis | reverse complement strand
CGAAATGTTACCATGCACGCGACGCGACAACCTTTCGGTCATCTTCACACATTATATTTATCTTTGGATAACATAATAATAAATATATAGAAATAATATATATTTATATACGTTAATGATCCTTCCGCAGGTTCCCCTACGGAAACCTTGTTACGACTTTTACTTCCTCTAAATGATCAAGTTTGGTCAACTTCCCAGCGACGCCGACGGCCGTGAAGCCACCGCGTGTCGGTCCGAAGACCTCACTAAATCATTCAATCGGTAGTAGCGACGGGCGGTGTGTACAAAGGGCAGGGACGTAATCAACGCGAGCTTATGACTCGCGCTTACTAGGAATTCCTCGTTTATGGGGGATAATTGCAAACCCCAATCCCCAGCACGAAGGAGTTTCAACGGGTTGCCCGGGCCTCTAGGCCAGGGAGAACATGTTGATTCCTTCAGTGTAGCGCGCGTGCGGCCCAGGACATCTAAGGGCATCACAGACCTGTTATTGCTCAATCTCGTGCGGCTCGAAGCCGCCGGTCCCTCTAAGAAGAATTTTAATACGTCGCCAGTGAGTTGCGTGACGAATCACGCACACCGAAATGACGACGCCTATTTAGCAGGCTAGAGTCTCGTTCGTTACCGGAATTAACCAGACAAATCGCTCCACCAACTAAGAACGGCCATGCACCACCACCCACCGAATCAAGAAAGAGCTGTTAATCTGTCAATCCTTCCGGTGTCCGGGCCTGGTGAGATTTCCCGTGTTGAGTCAAATTAAGCCGCAGGCTCCACTCCTGGTGGTGCCCTTCCGTCAATTCCTTTAAGTTTCAGCTTTGCAACCATACTCCCCCCGGAGTCCAAAATCTTTGGTTTCCCGGAAGCCGCCCGCCGAGCCATTGTAGTAACGTCGGCGGATTGCTAGACGACATATTTACGGTTAGAACTAGGGCGGTATCTAATCGCCTTCGAACCTCTAACTTTCGTTCTTGATTGATGAAAACACCTTTGGCAAATGCTTTCGCTGATGTTCGTCTTGCGACGATCCAAGAATTTCACCTCTAACGTCGCAATACGAATGCCCCCAGTTATCCCTATTAATCATTACCTCGGAGTTCTGAAAACCAACAAAATAGAACCGAGATCATATTCTATTATTCCATGCACGAAATATTCAAGCAGCATTTTGAGCCCGCTTTGAGCACTCTAATTTGTTCAAAGTAAAATTGTCGGCCCACCTCGACACTCACTGAAGAGCACCGCGATAGGATTTTGATATTGAACCGGCGTGTTACCGCCGGCTCACCGACGATATGCTCCGCAAACGTGTCAGTATCACCGCGGATGCGGTGCACCGACAGCGCGGCGCACAAATGCAACTACGAGCTTTTTAACCGCAACAATTTTAGTATACGCTATTGGAGCTGGAATTACCGCGGCTGCTGGCACCAGACTTGCCCTCCAATTGTTCCTCGTTAAAATATTTAAAGTGTACTCATTCCGATTACGAGGCCTCGTAAGAGTCCCGTATCGTTATTTTTCGTCACTACCTCCCCGTGCCGGGAGTGGGTAATTTGCGCGCCTGCTGCCTTCCTTGGATGTGGTAGCCGTTTCTCAGGCTCCCTCTCCGGAATCGAACCCTGATTCCCCGTTACCCGTGACAACCATGGTAGTCGCAGAAACTACCATCGAAAGTTGATAAGGCAGACATTTGAAAGATGCGTCGCCGGTACGAGACCGTGCGATCGGCAAAAGTTATCCAGATTCATCAAAATTAACGACTTCGGACGCGAGGCCCTCCGTCGATTGGTTTTGATCTAATAAAAGCACTCGTCCCATCACTGGTCAGAGTTCTAATTGCATGTATTAGCTCTAGAATTACCACAGTTATCCAAGTAACTGAGTAAGATCTAAGGAACCAAAACTGATATATTGAGCCATTCGCGGTATCGCCTTAATACGGCTTGCACTGAGACATGCATGGCTTAATCTTTGAGACAAGCATATAACTACTGGCAGGATCAACCAGGGAGCTCTGCTGCTCTCCGCACACGATGGCGCGAGAGAACACGACAGAGGACGTGGTGATGTTAGGACACCACCCGTCGCACGCGTGTTGTCAGTGTGTGACGACCTGCCCTCGGCCGGACCGTGAGAGGTGCCGGAGCCGAGGTGTGTCTATCGATTGACGACGCCGTGTGCTCGCTGCCCGCTGGACTGTTTGAAGAGTCGGGGCAGCGATTATTATTATAGATCTGTTACGATCCATTGGGGAAAGTTCGTGACCAAGACGTAAGTAGTTGAACGACACTCCGTAGAGAATAACGTTTGGCTACACTTCGGATCTGATACGATTCCGCCCGGTGTTGGGAGAGCCGAGAAGATGTGTGCGAAAATCTTCTGGCACCACACTGTCATGAGAACAGTAAAGGCGCGGAGTATAGGCGACGCGGGGAGCCCGCGAGCGCCGTCCTCGGCCCACTTGGTTCTTGAATCTGGTGTGCGGTTAATGTGGCACGGACTATCAGCAGTAATCGAGCGTCGCCGTGCGACGTCTCCCCGCTGAGTCACTGTCGTGAGGTCAAGACACACAAACCCGAATAGGGTGTTGTGCGCTCCGCCCGCCGTCCTACACGGAGTTGTAACCCCCGCGCGGTGGCGTTAATGGCGTGGATCGTCTATAACACCGGATATATACGGTGAAACGGTGGGCTGTCGGTGTGGCGTCAACGCGCTAGCCTATTTCGGCCCGCACTCCTCCACACACGTCGCCGCCGTCGCGGTACACATATAAACATCATATCTGCTGTACATAACATTTGATATATATACATATATAAACACTACATACAACAACACTACTCTACTAATAAGTAAAATAGATACATAACATAAATAGCGTACCTCACCGGGTGTCGACTTAACACGGCGAAATATTACTTTCGCACATACTGTAACATACATTCACAGTGTTCTTTGAGGCGGTCCCCCCGGGTTCAATCGCGGACGTCGCGTCTGCTGCGAGAGAGACGTGTTCGAGATCAGTGTCATTTTTACTTTGCTCTTTTTTTTCTAACAAATTGAAACAAAGTAAATACATGAATCTCTAAACGCACACTCGCGCGACTACAACTAACTTCCTCGAGAACCCGGTGTACACGCGTTTACTCTACAATAGAGTTTACTGGCCCACCAATTGACACTAATTCATTTGCGCCAATCCAATACCTCCTGTTTCTCTGCACACCTCCTCTGTGTGTTATGTTGCTTAAGTTTAGTATAAATTAACAACTAAATTCAAACAAATACACTGACGAGATGCTCACGAAACACGCAAGTGTCGCACATAGGCCAGTAAGCTCTAGAGAGAAGGAACATTGCCCCATGCCTGAACGGCGACTTTGCGGCGAGCGGCGGCCGAGCGGTGTAGATATAAATAAATATATAAATAGATACGATACTCGCTCAGTCGCAGCGCGCCGGCATCGTCGCACTGTTACAATTCAGACGCGGGCAACGCGCTAGGTTACAATTCGATATAATGATAAAATACTCGCGCTGGGAGCGCACGGGCTCACGTTTCGTAGTATGTGACGAAAAAAAAAGAAAAAATATTTTTTTCTCAAAATTTCGCCTTCGAACGCACGGTGACCTTTTGATCCAGTCCGTAGACTAGTTACCGCATTCGAAATCCCAAAAACAATGGTAATAATGAGAATAAAAACAAAAAAAAAAAGAGCAAATAAACAATACAACCAAGGACGACGCCGATGAGCGACAAAAAAAACAAAATGCAACTCCTGTAAACACATACGAGGACCCCCCTTTTTCACAATGTGATCAAATTCAGTGACGTCATTTGCCTAATGAAGCTGCAATTTGAAACAATAGCAATAATAATTAGCCGACCGGCTAATTAATATTGTCACAAAAATATCGTCCATATAAATAGGGTAAATAAATTCAAACAAAACCAACCCTAATTGCAATCACCAATTAGTAGGATCGAAAACGACTGCGTAATTTGCGTGACCTACTGTGATTTAAACTAAAGAAACGTCAATAATAAAAATAACAATAACAAATAATCAAAACTATCCCAGAACGGAGATTCGAAAAAAGCTTTTGCTAATTCCAACATTTCAACATACATGCATCCCGATCACCCGTCGCGTCGTCAAGGGTCGTCGTGTTTTAAAACAATGACGTAATAATTAGTCCAACCTAATTAACTAATGAGAGCGTGACAACATAGATCGAATAAAAAAAAAATAAAGAGAAAATTCCTAAATATTCGGCGAGACGATCGGACTGAACTCCGTGCGCTAATCGATTCCCGTTATCTATATATCAATCACTGGGGGTGGTTCACATAATTAATTATTAATTTAATTAATTAGCACACTTGGAATTGACAACATCAAGGTCATCCAGGTAAAAATGAGGCAATTGAACGCGCAACGTCCCCGGCACTCATGATCATGATTGATGCTTTGCAATAAATTTTGCACACTACTGCTTGGACAAGGTGCGCTCGCCCACCCGCCAGATGGCGACACTTGTGTGCGTGTGTGAGATTATTTATGTCCAAAGTTGTGATATAGCATGTATAGGTTAATTGTATTAATTCTCATTGTGGTTACTACTACCACTACATACCTCGTTCATTTACAGTCGGCGGAGGCGGTTTCTGTGGCGGTGGCGGTGGCGGTGGCGTTCGCGGTCGCTACAGCGAGCGCGGCGTCTACACAGCTGGCCGTGCTTCCTGAAACCCGTAATAACGGTATGTAATTAATTATAACACGCGCATTTACATAGAATAAATAGCGTGGCGCTACTGGGTTAATTTTGAGTGAATTTATTTAAGAACCCGCCCCTGGGCGGGGATGCACCGATGATGATAGGTTAGGTCAAGTTAGGTTTGGTCAAAGCCGCCCATGCGATTTTTTTTTTTTTTAGGTTAGGTTAGGTTAGGTTAGGTCATGTTAGGTTAGGTTAGGTTAGGTTAGGTTAGGTTA
>OX438821.1:7048145-7055645 GCA_949316475.1 Hypomecis punctinalis | reverse complement strand
CCTGACCAGGCATAGTTCACCATCTTTCGGGTCCCAGCATCTGTGCTCAGAGCGCGCCTGCATTCGCGGATTGGAAACGAGACGCCTCGGGAGTGCGAGCGGCGGACCGAGATCCGCGCGCCATCCTCCCTGAGCGGTCGGCGAGCGACCACCTTCACTTTCGTTAAGCCTTTCAGTTTACGATCTCAATGACTCGCACACATGCTAGACTCCTTGGTCCGTGTTTCAAGACGGGTCCTGCGAGTGCCCGAAACTGAATCATCGCAGACGGATACGCACACAGTCCGAGACAGCACGGCTGCGACGACAGGCGCGCCGCACCCCGGTCCGCACTCGGGCAGGACTGAGGATACGACGTTGCCTTGCGTCGGGCCGGACGCGCGCGAGCGCGTGAGCGTTTCTTGATGACTACCGTCAGACGGCCGGTCGGTGCACCCGCCGGTCTACCCGCCGCGAACGGCGAGAAGACTCCCGGGAGGCACTTAGACCGACATCTAACGGGTCGCGATGTATTACTAAGGGAGAAGTGCACGCCGTCCCCGGAGCGCTACGTACGCGGGCAGTGCCCGCGGCCGAGACCGCGAACATCTAACCTGCGCCCGTGCGCCGAGGAATGACGATGAATCTCCCCGTTCGTTCATTCGAGTTTCGCAGGTTTACCCCTGGACGGTTTCACGTACTGTTGAACTCTCTCTTCAAAGTTCTTTTCAACTTTCCCTCACGGTACTTGTTCGCTATCGGTCTCGCGGTAATATTTAGCCTTAGATGGAGTTTACCACCCACTTAGGGCTGCACTCTCAAGCAACCCGACTCTGAGGAGAGTCCCTCTCGCCGCCGTCCTCCGTCGCTACGGGCCTGGCACCCTCTACGGGAAAACGGCCCCGTTCAAGACGAACTTGGACAGGAGAAGACAACGACGAGAAAGCGGAACCTCCCGAACACCACATCTCCCGCCGCCGTGACAACGGCGGGATTCAGTGCTGGGCTATTTCCTGTTCGCTCGCCGCTACTAAGGAAATCCTGGTTAGTTTCTTTTCCTCCGCTTACTAATATGCTTAAATTCGGCGGGTAATCCTCCCTGATCTGAGGCCAACGTTATAAAATGGAGGCAGACACGATATCCGTCGGCGCTACGACGACGTGCAACCGCACACGCACAACTGCACGCGTACGACTGCGCGACACCGTCGCGCCCTTCGGACGTCGAGTCCGCCTACTATATAGCCAAGGCGGAAGAGGGAGAGTTGGCGACGGCGACACCACCCCCGTACATCTCTTGTTCAAAGCGTACGGGTGTTGTGACTACACTGATGTTGCCACTCCCTCGACACCGAAGCATCTTGCGTTATTTTTGAACGGACCGTCGTTTTATAGATGGAACCGTCAAATGCGACGACGACGACTACTAACAAATATTCGCCATCACCGCAGTGTGGTTTTGGTTATTATGCAGCCGGCCCTCAGACAGGAGTGGTCCTGGATGTGTCTCCATGGACCGCAATGTGCGTTCGAAATGTCGATGTTCAAATGTGTCCTGCAGTTCACACTATGACGCGCAGTTAACTGCGTTCTTCATCGACCCGCGAGCCAAGTGATCCACCGTCCAGGGTAATAGTTTTATATATTACCCTGATGCGTTTAGAATTAAATATATATAATATAATAAAAATATATATAACTTAGAACGAAAGGAATCCCCAACTAGGGAGGTTCCCTCTCAATCTAAACCGCGACACGTAACACACAACAAGTGTGTGTTGCGCGAGTGATTTATGTTAACGAACGCGCGCACGAAACTCGTCGACTCGGATTACGGATTTCAAATCGTCAAAGTCGAAATGTTACCATGCACGCGACGCGACAACCTTTCGGTCATCTTCACACATTATATTTATCTTTGGATAACATAATAATAAATATATAGAAATAATATATATTTATATACGTTAATGATCCTTCCGCAGGTTCCCCTACGGAAACCTTGTTACGACTTTTACTTCCTCTAAATGATCAAGTTTGGTCAACTTCCCAGCGACGCCGACGGCCGTGAAGCCACCGCGTGTCGGTCCGAAGACCTCACTAAATCATTCAATCGGTAGTAGCGACGGGCGGTGTGTACAAAGGGCAGGGACGTAATCAACGCGAGCTTATGACTCGCGCTTACTAGGAATTCCTCGTTTATGGGGGATAATTGCAAACCCCAATCCCCAGCACGAAGGAGTTTCAACGGGTTGCCCGGGCCTCTAGGCCAGGGAGAACATGTTGATTCCTTCAGTGTAGCGCGCGTGCGGCCCAGGACATCTAAGGGCATCACAGACCTGTTATTGCTCAATCTCGTGCGGCTCGAAGCCGCCGGTCCCTCTAAGAAGAATTTTAATACGTCGCCAGTGAGTTGCGTGACGAATCACGCACACCGAAATGACGACGCCTATTTAGCAGGCTAGAGTCTCGTTCGTTACCGGAATTAACCAGACAAATCGCTCCACCAACTAAGAACGGCCATGCACCACCACCCACCGAATCAAGAAAGAGCTGTTAATCTGTCAATCCTTCCGGTGTCCGGGCCTGGTGAGATTTCCCGTGTTGAGTCAAATTAAGCCGCAGGCTCCACTCCTGGTGGTGCCCTTCCGTCAATTCCTTTAAGTTTCAGCTTTGCAACCATACTCCCCCCGGAGTCCAAAATCTTTGGTTTCCCGGAAGCCGCCCGCCGAGCCATTGTAGTAACGTCGGCGGATTGCTAGACGACATATTTACGGTTAGAACTAGGGCGGTATCTAATCGCCTTCGAACCTCTAACTTTCGTTCTTGATTGATGAAAACACCTTTGGCAAATGCTTTCGCTGATGTTCGTCTTGCGACGATCCAAGAATTTCACCTCTAACGTCGCAATACGAATGCCCCCAGTTATCCCTATTAATCATTACCTCGGAGTTCTGAAAACCAACAAAATAGAACCGAGATCATATTCTATTATTCCATGCACGAAATATTCAAGCAGCATTTTGAGCCCGCTTTGAGCACTCTAATTTGTTCAAAGTAAAATTGTCGGCCCACCTCGACACTCACTGAAGAGCACCGCGATAGGATTTTGATATTGAACCGGCGTGTTACCGCCGGCTCACCGACGATATGCTCCGCAAACGTGTCAGTATCACCGCGGATGCGGTGCACCGACAGCGCGGCGCACAAATGCAACTACGAGCTTTTTAACCGCAACAATTTTAGTATACGCTATTGGAGCTGGAATTACCGCGGCTGCTGGCACCAGACTTGCCCTCCAATTGTTCCTCGTTAAAATATTTAAAGTGTACTCATTCCGATTACGAGGCCTCGTAAGAGTCCCGTATCGTTATTTTTCGTCACTACCTCCCCGTGCCGGGAGTGGGTAATTTGCGCGCCTGCTGCCTTCCTTGGATGTGGTAGCCGTTTCTCAGGCTCCCTCTCCGGAATCGAACCCTGATTCCCCGTTACCCGTGACAACCATGGTAGTCGCAGAAACTACCATCGAAAGTTGATAAGGCAGACATTTGAAAGATGCGTCGCCGGTACGAGACCGTGCGATCGGCAAAAGTTATCCAGATTCATCAAAATTAACGACTTCGGACGCGAGGCCCTCCGTCGATTGGTTTTGATCTAATAAAAGCACTCGTCCCATCACTGGTCAGAGTTCTAATTGCATGTATTAGCTCTAGAATTACCACAGTTATCCAAGTAACTGAGTAAGATCTAAGGAACCAAAACTGATATATTGAGCCATTCGCGGTATCGCCTTAATACGGCTTGCACTGAGACATGCATGGCTTAATCTTTGAGACAAGCATATAACTACTGGCAGGATCAACCAGGGAGCTCTGCTGCTCTCCGCACACGATGGCGCGAGAGAACACGACAGAGGACGTGGTGATGTTAGGACACCACCCGTCGCACGCGTGTTGTCAGTGTGTGACGACCTGCCCTCGGCCGGACCGTGAGAGGTGCCGGAGCCGAGGTGTGTCTATCGATTGACGACGCCGTGTGCTCGCTGCCCGCTGGACTGTTTGAAGAGTCGGGGCAGCGATTATTATTATAGATCTGTTACGATCCATTGGGGAAAGTTCGTGACCAAGACGTAAGTAGTTGAACGACACTCCGTAGAGAATAACGTTTGGCTACACTTCGGATCTGATACGATTCCGCCCGGTGTTGGGAGAGCCGAGAAGATGTGTGCGAAAATCTTCTGGCACCACACTGTCATGAGAACAGTAAAGGCGCGGAGTATAGGCGACGCGGGGAGCCCGCGAGCGCCGTCCTCGGCCCACTTGGTTCTTGAATCTGGTGTGCGGTTAATGTGGCACGGACTATCAGCAGTAATCGAGCGTCGCCGTGCGACGTCTCCCCGCTGAGTCACTGTCGTGAGGTCAAGACACACAAACCCGAATAGGGTGTTGTGCGCTCCGCCCGCCGTCCTACACGGAGTTGTAACCCCCGCGCGGTGGCGTTAATGGCGTGGATCGTCTATAACACCGGATATATACGGTGAAACGGTGGGCTGTCGGTGTGGCGTCAACGCGCTAGCCTATTTCGGCCCGCACTCCTCCACACACGTCGCCGCCGTCGCGGTACACATATAAACATCATATCTGCTGTACATAACATTTGATATATATACATATATAAACACTACATACAACAACACTACTCTACTAATAAGTAAAATAGATACATAACATAAATAGCGTACCTCACCGGGTGTCGACTTAACACGGCGAAATATTACTTTCGCACATACTGTAACATACATTCACAGTGTTCTTTGAGGCGGTCCCCCCGGGTTCAATCGCGGACGTCGCGTCTGCTGCGAGAGAGACGTGTTCGAGATCAGTGTCATTTTTACTTTGCTCTTTTTTTTCTAACAAATTGAAACAAAGTAAATACATGAATCTCTAAACGCACACTCGCGCGACTACAACTAACTTCCTCGAGAACCCGGTGTACACGCGTTTACTCTACAATAGAGTTTACTGGCCCACCAATTGACACTAATTCATTTGCGCCAATCCAATACCTCCTGTTTCTCTGCACACCTCCTCTGTGTGTTATGTTGCTTAAGTTTAGTATAAATTAACAACTAAATTCAAACAAATACACTGACGAGATGCTCACGAAACACGCAAGTGTCGCACATAGGCCAGTAAGCTCTAGAGAGAAGGAACATTGCCCCATGCCTGAACGGCGACTTTGCGGCGAGCGGCGGCCGAGCGGTGTAGATATAAATAAATATATAAATAGATACGATACTCGCTCAGTCGCAGCGCGCCGGCATCGTCGCACTGTTACAATTCAGACGCGGGCAACGCGCTAGGTTACAATTCGATATAATGATAAAATACTCGCGCTGGGAGCGCACGGGCTCACGTTTCGTAGTATGTGACGAAAAAAAAAGAAAAAATATTTTTTTCTCAAAATTTCGCCTTCGAACGCACGGTGACCTTTTGATCCAGTCCGTAGACTAGTTACCGCATTCGAAATCCCAAAAACAATGGTAATAATGAGAATAAAAACAAAAAAAAAAAGAGCAAATAAACAATACAACCAAGGACGACGCCGATGAGCGACAAAAAAAACAAAATGCAACTCCTGTAAACACATACGAGGACCCCCCTTTTTCACAATGTGATCAAATTCAGTGACGTCATTTGCCTAATGAAGCTGCAATTTGAAACAATAGCAATAATAATTAGCCGACCGGCTAATTAATATTGTCACAAAAATATCGTCCATATAAATAGGGTAAATAAATTCAAACAAAACCAACCCTAATTGCAATCACCAATTAGTAGGATCGAAAACGACTGCGTAATTTGCGTGACCTACTGTGATTTAAACTAAAGAAACGTCAATAATAAAAATAACAATAACAAATAATCAAAACTATCCCAGAACGGAGATTCGAAAAAAGCTTTTGCTAATTCCAACATTTCAACATACATGCATCCCGATCACCCGTCGTCAAGGGTCGTCGTGTTTTAAAACAATGACGTAATAATTAGTCCAACCTAATTAACTAATGAGAGCGTGACAACATAGATCGAATAAAAAAAAAATAAAGAGAAAATTCCTAAATATTCGGCGAGACGATCGGACTGAACTCCGTGCGCTAATCGATTCCCGTTATCTATATATCAATCACTGGGGGTGGTTCACATAATTAATTATTAATTTAATTAATTAGCACACTTGGAATTGACAACATCAAGGTCATCCAGGTAAAAATGAGGCAATTGAACGCGCAACGTCCCCGGCACTCATGATCATGATTGATGCTTTGCAATAAATTTTGCACACTACTGCTTGGACAAGGTGCGCTCGCCCACCCGCCAGATGGCGACACTTGTGTGCGTGTGTGAGATTATTTATGTCCAAAGTTGTGATATAGCATGTATAGGTTAATTGTATTAATTCTCATTGTGGTTACTACTACCACTACATACCTCGTTCATTTACAGTCGGCGGAGGCGGTTTCTGTGGCGGTGGCGGTGGCGGTGGCGTTCGCGGTCGCTACAGCGAGCGCGGCGTCTACACAGCTGGCCGTGCTTCCTGAAACCCGTAATAACGGTATGTAATTAATTATAACACGCGCATTTACATAGAATAAATAGCGTGGCGCTACTGGGTTAATTTTGAGTGAATTTATTTAAGAACCCGCCCCTGGGCGGGGATGCACCGATGATGATAGGTTAGGTCAAGTTAGGTTTGGTCAAAGCCGCCCATGCGATTTTTTTTTTTTTTAGGTTAGGTTAGGTTAGGTTAGGTCATGTTAGGTTAGGTTAGGTTAGGTTAGGTTAGGTTAGGTTAGGTTAGGTTAAGTCATGTTAGGTTAGGTTCGGCCCAAAGCCGCCGATGCGATTTCATTATTTGTTTTTAGGTGTTTAAACATGGAATGGATGCAATAAGCGCCATTCTATACAGTGTCAAAAATATATATTTGTGTTCACCGATAGGTAGGTATATTATTGTGAACAGATTTAAACCGAAATCGGCTCAGCCGTTTTTGAAAAATTTACAATTACAAGAATACATCAATCAAATTTTCGAATATTTCACACGATGGAAGTCGGTATTGCCATTTTATGCGAAAAATAATTATTAAACGTTTAAATGTGAAACTGGTGCAATAAGCGCTTTCTATCTTGTATAAATAAATAGGTAGGTATATTGTGTGTGACAGAAGAAAAAAAAATATTGACAAGAAAAAAGTTTGAATTTGGAATTGCCGAGTGTTTCAAAACTTTAGTTTTAATGCGCGCGACATGGTGGTAGTTATATCTGCGAGTGCTTTTCTTTTTTTTAAATAAAATTAAAATGTGTAATTAATGCGATAAGTGCATTCCATCCTATATAGTGCTTGCCAGAAATTGTAGAAAAAGAAAAAAAGTTTGAATTTGGAATCGGTGAGTGTTCGAGGGGGCTCTACATATTTTTGAACTTTGAACTTACCTATCGCATCTTTACGGACAACTA
>OX438821.1:6788145-7043145 GCA_949316475.1 Hypomecis punctinalis | reverse complement strand
ACGGTTTCACGTACTGTTGAACTCTCTCTTCAAAGTTCTTTTCAACTTTCCCTCACGGTACTTGTTCGCTATCGGTCTCGCGGTAATATTTAGCCTTAGATGGAGTTTACCACCCACTTAGGGCTGCACTCTCAAGCAACCCGACTCTGAGGAGAGTCCCTCTCGCCGCCGTCCTCCGTCGCTACGGGCCTGGCACCCTCTACGGGAAAACGGCCCCGTTCAAGACGAACTTGGACAGGAGAAGACAACGACGAGAAAGCGGAACCTCCCGAACACCACATCTCCCGCCGCCGTGACAACGGCGGGATTCAGTGCTGGGCTATTTCCTGTTCGCTCGCCGCTACTAAGGAAATCCTGGTTAGTTTCTTTTCCTCCGCTTACTAATATGCTTAAATTCGGCGGGTAATCCTCCCTGATCTGAGGCCAACGTTATAAAATGGAGGCAGACACGATATCCGTCGGCGCTACGACGACGTGCAACCGCACACGCACAACTGCACGCGTACGACTGCGCGACACCGTCGCGCCCTTCGGACGTCGAGTCCGCCTACTATATAGCCAAGGCGGAAGAGGGAGAGTTGGCGACGGCGACACCACCCCCGTACATCTCTTGTTCAAAGCGTACGGGTGTTGTGACTACACTGATGTTGCCACTCCCTCGACACCGAAGCATCTTGCGTTATTTTTGAACGGACCGTCGTTTTATAGATGGAACCGTCAAATGCGACGACGACGACTACTAACAAATATTCGCCATCACCGCAGTGTGGTTTTGGTTATTATGCAGCCGGCCCTCAGACAGGAGTGGTCCTGGATGTGTCTCCATGGACCGCAATGTGCGTTCGAAATGTCGATGTTCAAATGTGTCCTGCAGTTCACACTATGACGCGCAGTTAACTGCGTTCTTCATCGACCCGCGAGCCAAGTGATCCACCGTCCAGGGTAATAGTTTTATATATTACCCTGATGCGTTTAGAATTAAATATATATAATATAATAAAAATATATATAACTTAGAACGAAAGGAATCCCCAACTAGGGAGGTTCCCTCTCAATCTAAACCGCGACACGTAACACACAACAAGTGTGTGTTGCGCGAGTGATTTATGTTAACGAACGCGCGCACGAAACTCGTCGACTCGGATTACGGATTTCAAATCGTCAAAGTCGAAATGTTACCATGCACGCGACGCGACAACCTTTCGGTCATCTTCACACATTATATTTATCTTTGGATAACATAATAATAAATATATAGAAATAATATATATTTATATACGTTAATGATCCTTCCGCAGGTTCCCCTACGGAAACCTTGTTACGACTTTTACTTCCTCTAAATGATCAAGTTTGGTCAACTTCCCAGCGACGCCGACGGCCGTGAAGCCACCGCGTGTCGGTCCGAAGACCTCACTAAATCATTCAATCGGTAGTAGCGACGGGCGGTGTGTACAAAGGGCAGGGACGTAATCAACGCGAGCTTATGACTCGCGCTTACTAGGAATTCCTCGTTTATGGGGGATAATTGCAAACCCCAATCCCCAGCACGAAGGAGTTTCAACGGGTTGCCCGGGCCTCTAGGCCAGGGAGAACATGTTGATTCCTTCAGTGTAGCGCGCGTGCGGCCCAGGACATCTAAGGGCATCACAGACCTGTTATTGCTCAATCTCGTGCGGCTCGAAGCCGCCGGTCCCTCTAAGAAGAATTTTAATACGTCGCCAGTGAGTTGCGTGACGAATCACGCACACCGAAATGACGACGCCTATTTAGCAGGCTAGAGTCTCGTTCGTTACCGGAATTAACCAGACAAATCGCTCCACCAACTAAGAACGGCCATGCACCACCACCCACCGAATCAAGAAAGAGCTGTTAATCTGTCAATCCTTCCGGTGTCCGGGCCTGGTGAGATTTCCCGTGTTGAGTCAAATTAAGCCGCAGGCTCCACTCCTGGTGGTGCCCTTCCGTCAATTCCTTTAAGTTTCAGCTTTGCAACCATACTCCCCCCGGAGTCCAAAATCTTTGGTTTCCCGGAAGCCGCCCGCCGAGCCATTGTAGTAACGTCGGCGGATTGCTAGACGACATATTTACGGTTAGAACTAGGGCGGTATCTAATCGCCTTCGAACCTCTAACTTTCGTTCTTGATTGATGAAAACACCTTTGGCAAATGCTTTCGCTGATGTTCGTCTTGCGACGATCCAAGAATTTCACCTCTAACGTCGCAATACGAATGCCCCCAGTTATCCCTATTAATCATTACCTCGGAGTTCTGAAAACCAACAAAATAGAACCGAGATCATATTCTATTATTCCATGCACGAAATATTCAAGCAGCATTTTGAGCCCGCTTTGAGCACTCTAATTTGTTCAAAGTAAAATTGTCGGCCCACCTCGACACTCACTGAAGAGCACCGCGATAGGATTTTGATATTGAACCGGCGTGTTACCGCCGGCTCACCGACGATATGCTCCGCAAACGTGTCAGTATCACCGCGGATGCGGTGCACCGACAGCGCGGCGCACAAATGCAACTACGAGCTTTTTAACCGCAACAATTTTAGTATACGCTATTGGAGCTGGAATTACCGCGGCTGCTGGCACCAGACTTGCCCTCCAATTGTTCCTCGTTAAAATATTTAAAGTGTACTCATTCCGATTACGAGGCCTCGTAAGAGTCCCGTATCGTTATTTTTCGTCACTACCTCCCCGTGCCGGGAGTGGGTAATTTGCGCGCCTGCTGCCTTCCTTGGATGTGGTAGCCGTTTCTCAGGCTCCCTCTCCGGAATCGAACCCTGATTCCCCGTTACCCGTGACAACCATGGTAGTCGCAGAAACTACCATCGAAAGTTGATAAGGCAGACATTTGAAAGATGCGTCGCCGGTACGAGACCGTGCGATCGGCAAAAGTTATCCAGATTCATCAAAATTAACGACTTCGGACGCGAGGCCCTCCGTCGATTGGTTTTGATCTAATAAAAGCACTCGTCCCATCACTGGTCAGAGTTCTAATTGCATGTATTAGCTCTAGAATTACCACAGTTATCCAAGTAACTGAGTAAGATCTAAGGAACCAAAACTGATATATTGAGCCATTCGCGGTATCGCCTTAATACGGCTTGCACTGAGACATGCATGGCTTAATCTTTGAGACAAGCATATAACTACTGGCAGGATCAACCAGGGAGCTCTGCTGCTCTCCGCACACGATGGCGCGAGAGAACACGACAGAGGACGTGGTGATGTTAGGACACCACCCGTCGCACGCGTGTTGTCAGTGTGTGACGACCTGCCCTCGGCCGGACCGTGAGAGGTGCCGGAGCCGAGGTGTGTCTATCGATTGACGACGCCGTGTGCTCGCTGCCCGCTGGACTGTTTGAAGAGTCGGGGCAGCGATTATTATTATAGATCTGTTACGATCCATTGGGGAAAGTTCGTGACCAAGACGTAAGTAGTTGAACGACACTCCGTAGAGAATAACGTTTGGCTACACTTCGGATCTGATACGATTCCGCCCGGTGTTGGGAGAGCCGAGAAGATGTGTGCGAAAATCTTCTGGCACCACACTGTCATGAGAACAGTAAAGGCGCGGAGTATAGGCGACGCGGGGAGCCCGCGAGCGCCGTCCTCGGCCCACTTGGTTCTTGAATCTGGTGTGCGGTTAATATCGTATCGTGGCTCTTCTCCTCCTGTCCCTTGAAGAGGGTACATAGGAGTCAGGAGACCGGCTTCGAGGCGAACCTCCTTACCGGGGCTGGACGCTACACCACATGGGGTGTAGGGCAATGAAAGGGAGGGCGCGAGTACCCAATCCCGACCGCGAGGTCGGGCGGCATCTCTCAGCGCCCTCGCCCCGCCATTCTGGCAGACGTCCATCTGCCGTCATGGCATTTAGTTAAATGTGAATAATCATCATCATAGATGATGATGATGATTATAGGCTTCAATGCATCTCAGGTTCGGAGTCCTCACGCCTGCACAATGCAAATGCAGGCGGCATCTCCTCCTCTTCGATGGTAGATGACGTGACGCACGTCGGGTCCGGTGGCTTGTCCGTACAGTGAACGCAGCTTCGACTGGTCAGTCCGGGAGTTACACTCGACCAAGACCGACTGAAGCGCGGAGCGGGGCTCTCTCGAACTGTCGGGGCTTGCAGCGATGCGGATGGGGAGTGGGATCGTTAGCCCGGCTCAAGCGCGTTGCCGCGCGAGCCAGGCATCGCGTCTCTAACATCCCCTTAAGTTGCGGTCGTCGAGCGCGTTGGTCGACGACAATGCGTGAGCGGCGTCGGGCTCACCGCGTAAGGCGGGAGCGACGCCTACTCGGGCTGGTCCATGTGCGCCTCTAGGCGCAGGCTTCATTTTGGTTGAGGTGCCGCGCGTCACGTAGGCGACAGCAGCGGCGTTGGTTAAATGCATCGCGACGCTTGGGCGTCGCGAGATGGGGTCCGGTGAGGCGCGATGCGCGTGGTCAGTCCAGTAAACGCGCCCCGATCGAGATCAAGAGGCGCGTGGTCGTGTCAGGTGGTAGGCGGCCGGCTTCGCACACACTCTGTGTAGGGTACACGAGTTGGCGGAGCGGGCCGCGGCGGGGTTGCTTCGGGAGCGAAACATCAGCAGTCCCTCAGCGTCAGTCCAAGTCGGCTAGGCGCCGTGTGCGCTTGGGCCGATGGGGTGGGGGGGTGTCTTGCACCCGCCCCTGGAATCAATGGGGGTCAATCCGGGGTCGGGGGAGGCGAACCTCACCCCGATGTTGACTTCGAAATGCGGCGCGTCTTGGTGGTCTTCGTTTCGGCCGAGGGCCGGTGGGTTTCGCGCCCGATGGCGTGCACTCCGTCGGGTCGCGAGCCATGCGGCTCTCAGTCGAAGCAAGGGTGTTCAATGGCGCGCCGGTGCGCCGGGCGAGCGGCCGATAGTGTTATTCGTTAGAAACGGCTGGGGGTGGCCGCTCTAGCCCGGCGCTGGTTGTCTTGCAGGTAGAAATATCAGCGACACGGAGCAAGCTCGACGCGTCGCTGAAGTGGTTGCAGTGTGGTGGGGTTGGCGATGCTCGTTCCGGGGGTGGTGCGCGCCCGGGCGCGACAGCCGGCGGCGTGATCGCTCCCCACAAAGGATTAGCCAGGGCGGCCGCGGCTAGGTCGACATTTGCGGGGCAAATGTCAGGTCAGCAGGCGGCCGAAGCTGGGGCACGGGGCTCTCGATGGGCTCGGTGCATGGGCGCGGCGCGCCGGGTCCACCCGCTCGACGTCGCTAGCAGACGGAGCGGGCATGCGGTCGGCGACGCACGCGAGGACGCGTTCTTGTTGTAGCGCTCGATCGCTGCGGGGGTGGGGGGGGGCCCGCGAGGACCCGACCCCCGCCCGTGGTCGCGGTTAGAACAAGAACTGTAGGCCTCCTGTGGCTGGGAGCAGCGGAGCTCGAGACCAGCCAAGGCAGGCCCGAGCGGTTAATGTGGCACGGACTATCAGCAGTAATCGAGCGTCGCCGTGCGACGTCTCCCCGCTGAGTCACTGTCGTGAGGTCAAGACACACAAACCCGAATAGGGTGTTGTGCGCTCCGCCCGCCGTCCTACACGGAGTTGTAACCCCCGCGCGGTGGCGTTAATGGCGTGGATCGTCTATAACACCGGATATATACGGTGAAACGGTGGGCTGTCGGTGTGGCGTCAACGCGCTAGCCTATTTCGGCCCGCACTCCTCCACACACGTCGCCGCCGTCGCGGTACACATATAAACATCATATCTGCTGTACATAACATTTGATATATATACATATATAAACACTACATACAACAACACTACTCTACTAATAAGTAAAATAGATACATAACATAAATAGCGTACCTCACCGGGTGTCGACTTAACACGGCGAAATATTACTTTCGCACATACTGTAACATACATTCACAGTGTTCTTTGAGGCGGTCCCCCCGGGTTCAATCGCGGACGTCGCGTCTGCTGCGAGAGAGACGTGTTCGAGATCAGTGTCATTTTTACTTTGCTCTTTTTTTTCTAACAAATTGAAACAAAGTAAATACATGAATCTCTAAACGCACACTCGCGCGACTACAACTAACTTCCTCGAGAACCCGGTGTACACGCGTTTACTCTACAATAGAGTTTACTGGCCCACCAATTGACACTAATTCATTTGCGCCAATCCAATACCTCCTGTTTCTCTGCACACCTCCTCTGTGTGTTATGTTGCTTAAGTTTAGTATAAATTAACAACTAAATTCAAACAAATACACTGACGAGATGCTCACGAAACACGCAAGTGTCGCACATAGGCCAGTAAGCTCTAGAGAGAAGGAACATTGCCCCATGCCTGAACGGCGACTTTGCGGCGAGCGGCGGCCGAGCGGTGTAGATATAAATAAATATATAAATAGATACGATACTCGCTCAGTCGCAGCGCGCCGGCATCGTCGCACTGTTACAATTCAGACGCGGGCAACGCGCTAGGTTACAATTCGATATAATGATAAAATACTCGCGCTGGGAGCGCACGGGCTCACGTTTCGTAGTATGTGACGAAAAAAAAAGAAAAAATATTTTTTTCTCAAAATTTCGCCTTCGAACGCACGGTGACCTTTTGATCCAGTCCGTAGACTAGTTACCGCATTCGAAATCCCAAAAACAATGGTAATAATGAGAATAAAAACAAAAAAAAAAAGAGCAAATAAACAATACAACCAAGGACGACGCCGATGAGCGACAAAAAAAACAAAATGCAACTCCTGTAAACACATACGAGGACCCCCCTTTTTCACAATGTGATCAAATTCAGTGACGTCATTTGCCTAATGAAGCTGCAATTTGAAACAATAGCAATAATAATTAGCCGACCGGCTAATTAATATTGTCACAAAAATATCGTCCATATAAATAGGGTAAATAAATTCAAACAAAACCAACCCTAATTGCAATCACCAATTAGTAGGATCGAAAACGACTGCGTAATTTGCGTGACCTACTGTGATTTAAACTAAAGAAACGTCAATAATAAAAATAACAATAACAAATAATCAAAACTATCCCAGAACGGAGATTCGAAAAAAGCTTTTGCTAATTCCAACATTTCAACATACATGCATCCCGATCACCCGTCGTCAAGGGTCGTCGTGTTTTAAAACAATGACGTAATAATTAGTCCAACCTAATTAACTAATGAGAGCGTGACAACATAGATCGAATAAAAAAAAAATAAAGAGAAAATTCCTAAATATTCGGCGAGACGATCGGACTGAACTCCGTGCGCTAATCGATTCCCGTTATCTATATATCAATCACTGGGGGTGGTTCACATAATTAATTATTAATTTAATTAATTAGCACACTTGGAATTGACAACATCAAGGTCATCCAGGTAAAAATGAGGCAATTGAACGCGCAACGTCCCCGGCACTCATGATCATGATTGATGCTTTGCAATAAATTTTGCACACTACTGCTTGGACAAGGTGCGCTCGCCCACCCGCCAGATGGCGACACTTGTGTGCGTGTGTGAGATTATTTATGTCCAAAGTTGTGATATAGCATGTATAGGTTAATTGTATTAATTCTCATTGTGGTTACTACTACCACTACATACCTCGTTCATTTACAGTCGGCGGAGGCGGTTTCTGTGGCGGTGGCGGTGGCGGTGGCGTTCGCGGTCGCTACAGCGAGCGCGGCGTCTACACAGCTGGCCGTGCTTCCTGAAACCCGTAATAACGGTATGTAATTAATTATAACACGCGCATTTACATAGAATAAATAGCGTGGCGCTACTGGGTTAATTTTGAGTGAATTTATTTAAGAACCCGCCCCTGGGCGGGGATGCACCGATGATGATAGGTTAGGTCAAGTTAGGTTTGGTCAAAGCCGCCCATGCGATTTTTTTTTTTTTTAGGTTAGGTTAGGTTAGGTTAGGTCATGTTAGGTTAGGTTAGGTTAGGTTAGGTTAGGTTAGGTTAGGTTAGGTTAAGTCATGTTAGGTTAGGTTCGGCCCAAAGCCGCCGATGCGATTTCATTATTTGTTTTTAGGTGTTTAAACATGGAATGGATGCAATAAGCGCCATTCTATACAGTGTCAAAAATATATATTTGTGTTCACCGATAGGTAGGTATATTATTGTGAACAGATTTAAACCGAAATCGGCTCAGCCGTTTTTGAAAAATTTACAATTACAAGAATACATCAATCAAATTTTCGAATATTTCACACGATGGAAGTCGGTATTGCCATTTTATGCGAAAAATAATTATTAAACGTTTAAATGTGAAACTGGTGCAATAAGCGCTTTCTATCTTGTATAAATAAATAGGTAGGTATATTGTGTGTGACAGAAGAAAAAAAAATATTGACAAGAAAAAAGTTTGAATTTGGAATTGCCGAGTGTTTCAAAACTTTAGTTTTAATGCGCGCGACATGGTGGTAGTTATATCTGCGAGTGCTTTTCTTTTTTTTAAATAAAATTAAAATGTGTAATTAATGCGATAAGTGCATTCCATCCTATATAGTGCTTGCCAGAAATTGTAGAAAAAGAAAAAAAGTTTGAATTTGGAATCGGTGAGTGTTCGAGGGGGCTCTACATATTTTTGAACTTTGAACTTACCTATCGCATCTTTACGGACAACTATTTTTTTTTTCTCGATATTTATTCAAAATTATCCATTTCACGAAGAAGTTTAGTAATGAAACCATAGATTGCATAGGTGAAAATCGTGAAATGGGACGTTTATTAAAAAGAAAACTAACAAACCGAAGATTATTTAGGTGAATGGTTTTTGAACTGTCAATGTCAATGTTCCGTGTACGTTCGAATTTCAAAAACATTAATGGCGCGCAATTAAAACTAAAGCTCAGGGACACCTCTGATGGTAGTTATCTGCGATTGATTATTAATTTATTTATTATTAAAATAGTTACCTTGGTAGTTTTCAGCAGTCGGCGCGACCTGGAGTAGAGTAGAGTGGAGTGGAGTGGAGTGGTGTGGAGTGGAGCGCGCGCGAGACGACGCGGGAACAGCTGAAATGCGCCAGCGCACACACCATTCAATTTTACATTGTAAGTAATAAACTACACTGATTCATTATGGCTAGATAATAAATAGAGCTTGGTAAAAAAGTCTGAAGAAAGAATTGACGGGGGCGCCACAATCTAAGCAAAAATGGATTTTGTAAGAATTTGCGATGAGTGACAGAAATAGTTCCGTTTTTAGACGTTTTTTTTGCCAAGCTCTAGGTAGTTTAGCGTAAATTACGGTGGCTTCCAAAAATGTTTAACGCGTTTAAAACCCAATCGATTCATTTGCTTTATGCTGTAGATAGGTACTAAATGAATCGAGAAAATACCTAATATAAAATAGTGTGAGTAGGTAGGTATAATTATGGAAAGATTGATACGTTTAAATTGTTTGAAAAGACAAAATACATAATCATATGAGCAAAAAATATGTGAAAAAATGTGCCATAAAGAAGGGAGGGAGGTAAATTATAATGAATTTTATTTAGATCAATTTTTTCCCGTAAGTTTTAATGAATAAAAAAAAACATGAAAATATATGCTTAAAATAAAACAGCAGGCAGGGCAGAAAACTAGGAGCTAAACGAGGTGATGTTAGCGCGTTTTAGTCAGTTCCATTACTGTCATAATTATTACCTACCTAGGTAAGTACCTAACAAAATACTTTAAAAAATAATATGCATAAACCTATTTATTATAAAAGGGGAATATGAGGGGAAAAAAATTAAACAAAAAAATATAGGGAAAAAAAAAAACTATCAATTTAGTCAGTTCATCACTGTCATATTACTTACCTATTCATACAATAACAAAAAAATACTTAAGAGAAAAAAATAATATATTGTAAGTAGTAGGTATAGGTATGAAAAAAAATAATACTAAAGAGGGGGGAAAAAAAATAAGTTTTTCATTCAAATGAGCCCAATTTAGCGCTTTTTAGTCAGTTCATAGCTACACTACAACAAACTTACAAATAAACTCTCACACTAGTGGAAAACGTGTCAGTTCACCGCAAGGATTTAAATATACCAAAATTAATTTATAATATAAATAGTTAGTATTAGTGCGTTCACTTAGTTGTATGAGTAAAACATTGCAGTATTGCTGTAGTGTAGATGAAGATGAATCGTCCTCGGACGAATCACCTGGCGTAGGGCTGAGTCTCAACAGATCGCAGCACGACGCTGCTCTACCGAGCACAACACCCCGCCAGGAACGTAAGTCGTCTACAGACTATTCCTGAGCCCCGACATCGAACCGAGCTCCGCGCGCGCGCGCCAATTTCTTTTTAATCAATTTGATCAATTAAAATCTATATTCCAGATCGCAGCCTGACAACAGTAGCATCAAACGGTCGGCCATCACACACACTACACGTACATCGAAAAAAAAACAACAACGCCTGTACAAAATTTCGAAGTTATGGAAGAAATTCGTCCCGTCAAGGTATATTTAAAATTTTATTTTTGCTTTATAATCTCTAAGCTAACAAGACTATTTGCTGTTAAAAATAATTCAAAAAATATAAAGTCAAAATAATCACTTCTTAGAAAATATTATTTTCTACAGAACCCAAAACTATAACAACGCCGCCATTAGAGCATCCACGCCGGCCCCGGCTGCTGCACCAAAAAAGAAAACCACCCTCCAGTACAAAATTCTGAAAAAACCACACGAAAAAACGCCGCCACCCGGGTCACATCACCACTTGTATTGCTTCAATACCAAACCGCAAATCAAAGGAAAAAACAACAAAAACATGACCAAACATGTTTCCTAGATTTTATTGACTAATCTAATATCATAAAAAAGCTCGCATAACTCAAAATAAATATCTACACAACTACATCTCACAAATACAAACGATAAAGTAACTCTATTTATTTAATTACACCAAAAACACAAAGTAACGCCAAAAACTACTTAAGAATATTCAACACCAACTGACCCCTGTACCAAATAAAATCATTTTATCAATGACCAAGCCTCTGCTTTAAAATGTAAAAAACAAAAATAAATATTTACCTATAAACATTCCTACGGAACCTACTTCCGGCCCCGCCCACCAGCCCCGCCCCCCGCCCTGTGCTACCGAAGGAAGCCTACTCAATAATAATGTCTAAACACTAATCATTATTATTTTTCAGTCTCAACAAAAAACAATGAAGAAAGAAGAGAATAAATCAACAAAAACACGAAGAAAACTCCGCACTTACCTACTAGTTACATAAAGGTAAAATTACCTAACTTAATGTTTCTTATTTCTAAGAAAAATACCTAACTTCTACATAGAACCTACATTACCATAATTAAAAAACATTATGCCTACTCTTTTATTGATAACCCTTAACTACGGGTCAAACACTCTTAATTAATATAAAAATTAACATCAATAATTTATCAATTAATAGATTTCAATGTTATTAAGTTAAAAACAAAACCAAATAATATTACCTACTCTCTTTAAGTTAAGACTAGACTAAATCTTAGGTATTTTTCTTTTGTCTCCTCTACAATGACCTAGATACCTACTAGGTATAAGCTTTGTAGGTACTAACTTATAAAAGTCTAAGAAGATATACCTAGTCCTTACTTTCACAAGTCCTTGAAAAAACATTGATAAAATTATTACCTACCTAGGTATTAGACAAACTTGTACCTAAGTAAATAAGTACCTACTTAGTTCTACCTAACTCAGTTAAAAACTTAGCTAAATATTCACTTTCATTAGGTAAATCAAACTAAGTACCTACACAATCTCAATTTCATTTAATTTACATCTCTATCATACATAAAAATACAAAGTTAATCAATTCCCACAAACATGGAAAACAACCATTTAACTCACTGCAGAAAAAGCAGCAGCACATTCTACCAAATGTCTAAAATATTAACCCACATTTATTTTATTTCAGATAACAAACTGGGACCAACATGAAGAAATATTTCAGTTAGGTAACTTAGGTACAACTTGAACAATAACTTAGGTATCTCTTGGTACATCTTGATAAAATACCAAAGTAATCCTAAAACAATCATTCGAACATGTTCATAATTCTTACTTGATAAATTATAGCCCAGTATCTCAATAAAATCATTACGAAATCTCACAGAAACAATCGTTTCATTTAAAAATACTATCTAGGAAGTCTAGATTTATCTTAGGGCATTCAACATTGGGTACTTATGTGTTTACGAAAGCATCTTCATCTCATACAAATGCAGTCATATTTTGCTGAACGAACAATAAACACAACAGACCACATAAAATGATGTCTAAAATTATTTAGGGCATACTAGACCCTAAATACACTCGTACCTAGCAAAATTGAATCAGAAAGAAGAACCATATAAATCATTCCATCAATACTTTTAAGTCTTCTAAAACATAAGTTCAAACATAAGCATGGCTATAAATAAAATTCTGTGAAATAGCAGGACCTAGTAATAATACCACGGGAATTACAGTCAAAACGCCCCCTGCCTCAATAACGTCCGCTTTAATTGGTTAAAACGGTTCAATAGCGCGTCAAAAGCTTATCGATTAATCAGTAACGCGTGTGATTGGTCAGAATAAACCAATAGGAGTCGAGCCAGCGAGTCGCGCCGGAGCCCCGCCCGCGCAGACTTGGTGGCGCCGACACAGGCGCCGCGCCGTCGGCCGGTCCGAGCCAAAAAGCAGCTAGAACAGATTTCGCAGATATCGAATTTTAGACAAAAAAATAATCAAAAAACTTTATTCCTAATATATCTCTATATTTTATAGTTAAAAAATATTTTAAGGCGTTTTTAATTAATTACGATGAAATAAACAAAAAAACGGAAAAGTGCGAGTCAGACTCTGTCACCGAGACTTCCGTACAAAACCCTAAATTACATGCTAGTTTTCTAGACGCGAACTGCTTACACAATGTGAAGATTGGAAAAGTTCACTCACTCCTGTAGCAATTTATCGCTTTCCTTCGTTCCGTAACACTGATAGGTTCATGCAGTCTTTAGAAAATATATAATTAGCAAAATAAAAGGACCTGCCGTAATAACAGGAGACATGAAGGTTTCATGAATGTCATTAAAACCTTAGAGCGAAGGTCATTAATATAAGGGAAACACTAGATTATGCACCTAGAGATCGCAGACCATCGAGGACGAGCATTCGAGAGAGAAGGACTCGAGCGCCGGGCAGACGGACGTCTTAGTAAATAGAGCGGGCGCGTCGTACGTAGTGTGCGTTTGTCGGCAGCGGGCGACGTAGGTACCTTGACATTTTTTTACATTCCTTGTCATTAATCGCAAATTACATATCGTAAAAATAAGGAAAAACCAGTTGTAGCATATTCTAAAAAATAGCTCTTTCATATGATACCACACATAATACGACTAACACACTTTAAAAATCCTCATTTCTAGAATTTAGGCCCTAATTTTTTTGTGATTTACTTAAAAATATGCAGTTTTTAGATTAAAGGTCGAAACATACATACGGCGGGCGCGGTGCGGGGCGGGAGTACAGAGTCTCTATTAGTACCTGTTTCAATGGACGACAACACAGTCGACACAGTGAGTGTCGAGATATGCTGTTGTTCCGGTAGTGGTTACTGTTACCGTGTTAATTTGATTTAAATAAATACGTAAATTAATTCTTACCAAATCAGTTTTGTTCATTCACTCATCCATGAGTCAGCTGCTGGACATAGGCCTCCCCTATAGACCTTCATTAAGACCGATTGAAAGAGACTCCAGGATAAGCTTGACAATAACTAAAAAATAAAATTACGTCCTCTGAGTAATACCTACAACTACAAATGTAACTTTGCAATGGACTAACACGCGCCCGCCAGATGAGACGACTGAAACTGACAGGTACTAGGTACCTACATCTATCTTAGACAGTTTGTAATTTAACGCGTTAAAACGTCGCCGCGTTTACGTAACGGCTTAATTAACATGGCAATAAATGTATCTAATGGTGATTTAGTTAGTACTACAGTCACTTATTTTCCCGGTGCTTGAAATAGACGATTTTGTAGTTAGCAGCTTTATAGCTTGTGAGCGGCGGCGCCAGCAAGAAGCGGCCCTCCTTTCTAACACGCGAGGCGACCACTCGCTGTCTCGCTCGCACGCGTTGAAGGCAATTATTATTATTATAGTTTCAACCGACTTCAAAATATGGAGTTTTTCAATTGTCAGTATGCTTTTTTTTTATTATTACGCCATAATTCCTCCAGTTATGAACCGATTGGCGTAGTTGTTTGATATAGATAATTCTTTAAAGGTGATCTCATTTAAATTTTATCAGAATCGACTGAGTAGGTACCTTGTTTTTGAAAAACCGGACAAGTGCGAGTCAGGCGTACGAATCCAGAAAATTTCACAAAATTGGGAAGTTGTTAATATGTTAAACCTACAATAACCACATCAATAAGTTTTTTTTTTCACTTTTCTCGTCATATATCGAAAAGTAGGTACACATTGTTAAAATAATGAAACTTTAAAATTTGAACCCATATTTTGTGGATTTGGAGGCCCTTTTTTTGTGATGTAAATAAAAATGTACAGTTTTCAGATTTATTCCTATATGTGTACTCTGAGACAATGCTTCTCGCCAAATATCATAGTTCTGTCAACGGGAAGTATCTACCATGTAGGTTTTGATTTTTGTGAGTGTCGAAATGTGCGGTTTTTTGCGACATAAACGGCTCTAACATTTTTAAACGACAACTGAAAAGTTTTTCTTTTACACAACTGCAAGAGATCATAGATCTAAGTATACAGTTTAAATTTCAACTCGATATCTTTACGCGTTCCCGAGATGAAGAGTCTTGACATACACACAGACGAACAGACGGACAACAAAGTGATTCTATAAGGGTTCCGTTTTTTCCTTTGAGGTACGGAACCCTAAAAATCAATATCAAATAAGAATAATTCAAAATCTCTCATCAGGATAAGATCCTACCGCGGTTAACACAATATGAGAGGTGATAACTTTGAAACGGCTGAACCGATTTTAATAAAACCTATCTAACCTTAACAAAATGAAAGATTCCATACATTCGGGAGCGACAATGCCAGACACCTCAAACCTAGAACAACCCGTAGTTTTGCGTTGGGGGTTAAAAACTACATCTGACAAAGCTAAGAAATTACCATGAAGTCGGTCAAATATAAATCCTAAGTATTTAATTTATGGCAGTAAATGCACGAAAGTTTTAAATTAAGTTACAAACTACACCACGCGCCATCTGTCAGTGAGTAGCAGAATCTTTCATTTATTTTTACAACTCAACACTAGATGTCGCTAATTTAAATATTAACTTATTTTACAAAATGTAAGCTACTAAAATAAATATGGACAATCAAAAATCGCCCATCACTAAACATTTATATATTACTAGCGGCTCGTCCCGGCTTCGCATGGGTGGAAATAAGTTTATATAGTATATAGCCTATGTTACTCAAGGTGAATGTAGATTTCCAATGGTGAAAGAATTTTTGAAATCGGCACAGTAGTTTTAAAGTTTATTAATTACAAACATCCACACACACAAAAATACAAACTTTTCCTCTAATATTATTAGTGTAGATTATATTTTAAGTGTAGATGTAAATTACGTGCGAAGTTTCACTTCTTCCGCGCGGAGGGACTCTACGCATTTTTTTTTGCGTGAAATAGGAAGACATCCAAGGAAGCTTTTATAATATTAGTAGGATAAAACACGTGTAATAAGTCTCGTCCATATTCGCTATTTATAAACGCGAACTGTAAACAAATCCTACAGCCGGACAGACAAAAGCAAACTCCTCTTGTGAAAGCTGCCTCACTTCGCTTCGCTCAATAAGAGACTATTGCTTAGATTCCACGGCATATCGTACAGAAATAGTAACTATTTTGATGAAACCACGCCATGATGAAGACTACAGCGGATTAATAACCCCATTCTGCTCATTCCATGTAAATACCTGCCTACAATACATTCGATCTACCGCTTAATAGTGTGCAATGGAGAATGAAATATGGCTACACTTGACAACTGGCTCGAAAATCCAAGTACAATCGGCGGATGTGAAGTGAAGTTAGTTACGAGCGCACAAGCTGCGCATAACCAATCCCAACTGAAGCTCACATAAAGTAGCACGTTGATTGGATATTGCGCAACTTGTAGCTAACTTCACATTCGCCGATTTGTATGATTCGGTGTGTACACTGTACTTGTTCATAATTCAAATAGTATTTTTAAAAGTTACAAGTGGCGCCATCTCTTATGCACTAGCTGTTAAGTTACTACAACAACGCAACTAAAGGATGTTCATTACGATGTTGAAAGGTTGTATAATTTGTATAATCAATTCAATTTGTATAATTTTACTGTGTATGATACCCGTGGCTTCCCTCCCACGGGATTATTTTTACATTACAGGATGGTAAAATTATTAGCCTATGATATTTTCTAATCTTTGAACAAGTATTATAAATTAATCCACATCCACGAAGTAGGTAAATCTGTTGATCAGTTGCTGCGTGAAAGGGTAACAAGCACTATGGAATGTGGTGGATGGTATATTATTATCAATGTAAAGATAAATAAGCCGCCTCATTCCCCAAGAATTTTTATTCTCAATTCACCGAAATAGAACATATGTTTTGGATTTGCCTCTGATATAAGAGTGCTAATCCTAGAACTGTATCCTAGTTGTTCAACGAAACCACTCGGGTGGCGCCCTCAGTACCAGAGGTGTTGTACGTAGGTAAACTAAACTCTCTTTTCAGGTAATATAAAAAAAAAGTGGTTGAAGTGTTAGAAGTAAAGAATAAAGGTTCTATGACGCGCGACGTGTCGTGTACGTCGCTAGTAACGCCTGCCAAATAACAAGAGCAATAAAACACGAACGTCACAAACGTTAAGTTTTAGCTAGGATCTGTAGGATAGGACATCTGCTATTGGACGTAGGCCTCCCCAATTTTCCAGTAGGATTAATTTTAAGCAGCTGGCTTTTGCCCAACAAGAAACATCAGGTCTAAATGGTTCTGTCTATTAACTTCAGAGCTACAACTCTAGACATGATTGGGACTTTGGTCTCCAAACTTGAGAACAGACTGAATAGAACTAGACGGCGCCTCTGAGCACGACGCAAGTCATTGTACAGTATAGGCCACGTCACACAAGTTGGCGGAAATGAAGTTAGCTACAAGCTACGCAATATCCTTCAGTCCTTATTCTGTGGCATCATCCAATCAACGCGCGGCTGCGTCAGGATTAAATTCGACTACAACTTGTGTGACGCGGCCAATAGCAATATACTCATGTCAGCGGCGCAAGGGGAGGGAATTTGTGCAACTTCACGGACGCCATAAAGTTTGATTCAGCCTACAAAGATGTGTAAAAACTAGATGATAAGATGGTCACATGTACATACCGTGGTGCTGTGACGAGCTGCGCACGGCGGGCGCGGGCACCCGCCGCCCGCACCCAGCATGTCGGCACTGCTCGGCGCGGCGGAGCAGGGACGTCACACAGGAACAGCAGTGCAGCATCCTGCACACACCACGGACTCCACAGCTGGAAACAGAGATAAGGTGTAGTAGATGAAGATGACTTGAGATGACTTTAGGTTTAGATCATACTAAATAGCCTCCTAATATTATAAACGCGAGTTTATATGTATTGATGTTTGTTCCTTGTCACGCAAAACCCACTGAACGGATTGAAATGATACTTTGCAATATTATAGTAATGCTTATACATCGGAATAATACATAGGCTTTAATTTCTAAAGATATTGCGTGACACGAAGTTCGCCGGATCAGTTATGAATAAAGTATAGAGTACAAGAAATACTCCACTCGCACCTAGATCTTTGGAAATTGAATGGGATTCCGCAACATGGCTTTTACGGTGGTGTCGGAGGCTTTTAAAATTGAGTTACAAATTACAAACTACACCAAGCGCCATCTGTCAATAGCAGATTGTTTCATTTATTTTTGCTACTCAACACAAGATGTCGCTAATTTAGAATAAACACAATACAACATGTAGTTTTCATACAATCAAGTGGTTGTATGAAAATGCGACCTGTAAATAAATAGGGATGTTTACTAAAAAAATATAATTAGTCCGTCTTATAGATTGTCAAAAAATATTAGACACGTATTTTTTCTTTTGTCGATTTAACACAAATCGATGAAGATATAGCCTGTTAAAGTTCCGCGTGACGTCACTAACCGCTATGAAATGTACCGGCTTGTGCCGTCACGAGCCCCCACTCTCAAACTTTGGCAAGGTTTATCTTAGTCAATAATTGTTTGATTGACAAAAGAAAAAATACGTATCCAATATTTTTCAATAATCTAACTGACGGACTAATTATAATAATGATTTTCATACCCAGTAAACATCCCTATTCTACAACTAGACAGACAAAAGCAAAAGCCAATGCCTGAAATTGGCGCCTTTTAAAATTCGCGCGGCCATTAACCAAACCTTGTTATTTTAGTACAATAAGATGTCATAAACAACGTTTAATAAACAAAAAAATTCTACCCTCAGTCCGAGAAAAGTTATGAGAGTTAAAAGTTTGTAGTTATTCATCAGGTTTTTTGTAAAGATACCGCATAATAGATCATTTAAAACATCTAAATAATGGTTATATCGGTACCCACTATATTATGGTGCGCCAAGCACTCGTGATTTGACAGTGGTCAATCCGCCGGCGATTTAGAATCGCCGCACGCACCGCCGCCGCCACCGCCGAGGATGTGTATGTAGTTGGCTGTCTCCTATCCTACTCTAACGCGCATAGGAGCTTGGTTTGTTTCAATTTCTCACTTACAAACCGCCCCCTTCCCCCCGCGCCCCACCCCCTGGCAATCAAAAGAATAAGGATTAACTAATTCTCACTCACGCCTCGGTATTCGGTCGGGGCGCGCTTCACTGGACATACCCCGCGCTTTTGCGCCACACACGGACCCCAACTCGCGATGCCTAGTGTCGCGACACCCAGCCATCATTCCGCTGCTGTCGCTTATGCGACGCGAGGCCGCATCGGGCCTCGCCACTACGCGAGCCCGCCTCGGCGGCCGGGGTCAAGTTTCTCCCCCGGTGCCAGCTGCTTCAACATCGATGTCAGCCACCATCGTGGCACACTACCGGACAACCACGGGTAGGCAGGCGTCGCTTCGCCCTGGTGTGAGCTTGCGCCACCCAACCTGCGTCGTTGACTATCGTGCTCGACTGTCGTTGTTGACAAACTGTGACACTGTAATGAGTGAAATACACATCCGGCAAAAGGAGGTTCTCCGCAGTCTAGATGTGAACAAAGCCAGGGGCCCTGATGGTATTCCGGCCATTGTATTGAGGACTTGTGCGCCTGAGCTGTCGCCTGTGCTGACTCGCCTCTTTCGCCTATCTCTGAAGACAGGTCAAGTGCCCAAATCTTGGAAGCTTGCTAACGTACAACCTGTACCCAAGAAGGGCAGCCGTGCCGACCCTGCCAACTACAGGCCAATTTCGATCATGTCTATACTCTGTAAGAGTATGGAACGTATTCTAAACAACAGGCTCCTGGCCTACCTGGAAGAAAATGACTTACTCAGTGACCGCCAGTACGGCTTTCGCCGAAACCGGTCTACTGGGGATCTTCTGGCGTACGCCACCCACATCTGGAGTGAGGTCATGGAGAAGCACGGGGAGGCGCTGGCTGTCTCCTTGGACATTTCCAAAGCTTTTGATAGGGTCTGGCACGAGAGCCTTATTGGCAAGCTTCCATCTTACGGCCTGCCTGCTGATTTCTGCACATGGATATCAGATTTCTTGAGAAATCGGTCGATATGAGTTGTCGTTGATGGCTGCTCGTCAGACCAAATGGCTATCAATGCCGGTGTTCCTCAGGGGTCTGTGCTCTCTGCGACACTCTTTCTACTGCATATTAACGATCTGCTTAAGCCCGGGATCTTTGGGTACGCAGATGACAGTACAGTCGTCGAGAGCTACACGTCCGTTGCATGAACCAGCGGGCCACAGATCGAGTTACACAGAGAGGCTATGGTTGAACGGTTCAACTTGAATCTGCAGGCGGTATTCGACTGGGGTGATACTAACCTGGTCAAGTTTAATGCCACAAAGACTCAGGGCTGTCTGTTGTCGGCCAAAAGGAGACCCTTTCAATTGTCTCCCGCTTTCCGTAGTGTCTCCGTTCCGGTAACTGACAGCTTGGAACTATTAGGCGTTTCACTCTCATCTTCTCTTAACTTTGGCTCTTACATAGAGTCCAAAGCCCAATTAGCCTCCAAAAAACTTGGTGTTCTCTCTAAGGTGAGACGGTATTTCACACCTGAGCAACTGCTTAGTCTTTATAAAGCACAAGTCAGGTCTTGCATGGAATACTGCTCTCACCTTTGGGATAGCTCTGCCAAATATCAACTGGAGGCTCTGGAGTCGATTGAGAGGCGAGCCAGGAGGCTGATTGACGACGACACCTTGACTAAGATGCAGCTGCAATGTCTTGAGCATCGTCGCAAGGTAGCGTGTTTGTCAGCCTTTTACCGGATACACTTCGGAGCGTGCGCCCAGGAGTTGCACAATCTGGTCCCCCCTGCCCCTTTCTTCTATTGTACGGCTAGACGGACGCGACCAAAGCGCCACCCTTTTATGGTGGACATTCGGCGCGTTAGAACCAAGCGTTTCGAATCCTCATTCCTCATACGAACAGCCGGAATGTGGAACGCTTTGCCTGGGTCTGTTTTCCCGTTAAAGTACAACGTGAGTGTCTTCAAATCCCGAGTAAATAAGTATCTTCTAGGTAAGCATGCTACACCCTAGACTGCACATCTGCTTAACATCAGGCAGTGTGTAGTCAAACGAGAACCTATTCGAAATTAAAAAAAATATGTATACGCGGTATGCATTATACACGGTAAATAAAGAAATGAATGAACACTTCATTGCACAAAAAGACACAGACATAGACAAAGACATTGTCGAAGCGATTTCTTCCAAACCATCTTTCAAGTAAATAGTAAATTATCGCATTACAGACAAAAACGGATAATTTGGAGATGAGGTTTGCAGAAGGCGAGATAGTTCCAAGTGCAATCTCACTCCTAACAATTCAAAAAGCATTCAACAGTTTTTATTTATGTCAACTTAACTCGTAATTTGCGCCTAGGTGATAAAATAACCTTAAAAACAAATAAATCAAAACAAACTTCTAAGTCCTGTAACTTTTTCTGGACTGAAACTACATCTGCAGCATTTCATAATCATCACTTGTTACACTATACTGAACTATAAAAATAAGGTTTGGTTGATGGCCGCGCGAAAAAAAAAAGGCGCCACCTTCCATACAAAAACCGGCATTGGCTTTTGTCTTATGAAAGCAGATACTTCACTTCGCTTATAGATTCCACAAGTAATCAACAGTTATAGTAAACATTTCGATGACTCTACATAAAACGGGCCCATGGAGGGCTCAATTGTGGAAAAGGCCCGCAACAACAAATGAAAAACATTTCGATGAAAACTACAGTGGAATAAAACCCCCCATTCTGCTACCTAAAAATACCTAATTACCTATAACACATACGATCTACCGATAAGTAGATAGATAAATGCCCACTTAATTCTTTATTAGCTTAACCACCATCACAATACAAAAAAAAAAAAAAAAAAAATTTGGCGGCCTTATCGCTTTAAGCGATTTCTTCCAGACTACCAAAAACGGATAGGAAATAGCAGATTAACAAAAACAGCGGCACAAGTAGTACAGTAGTAGTGCAATAGTCAACAAGAAACGTCTAGACTCGACCGCTTCTAGGTCGAAAGTGGGGGTACTGTACTTGTCATGCAATTAGTACTTTTATACCAGCTGACCCGGCGAACTTTGTTACACGGAATATCTTCTTAATACATTATAGCATGTGTTATTCTGATGTATGAGCATTACTATTGCAAAGTTTCATCTTAATCCATTCAGTAGTTTTTGCGTGAAAGTGTAACAAAGATCCTTACATACTCACAAACTTTCGCATTTTTAATTAGGAGGAAGTTCCAAGTGGCGCCATCTCTTATGCAATAGCTGATGCAACAATGTAACTAAAGGGGTTCATGAACGTTGAAAGGTTGTATAATTTGTATTTTCCTGTATATTTAAACTTTTTGTACGATACTCACTTCCTCCCAGACTTCCCACAAGATTATTTCAATTTTATGAATCATTCTCCTAATCTTTAAATAATAATATTTAATCCATATCCATTGCTCAGTTGATGCGTGAAAAAGTAACAAAAACACACTGGGATATGGTGAATAGTTTATTGATATCATAATATAAGGATAAATAACCTACATTTCAAGGATTTTTTTTCTAAATTCACGGACATATAGCATACATGTTTTGGTTTTGCCTCGGATATCTGTGGTACAAGAATCCAAAACTTCAACCACTCAGGTTACGCCCTCAATATTAAATGTATTGCCCCATTTACGATAGGTAAATTAAAAAAAAACAGTGGTTTGATATGTGATGTAAGTAAGGAATAATGGTTCTAAAAAGTTTATGTGTACTACTGCGCCAGTAGCGCCTTTCACATAAGACTAGCAAAGCACACCAACGCGCTTCTACGAGATATTTTGTATGGGAGGTCGATTAATAATTTAATTATACAAATTATACAATGCCCAAGTAGTCTCTGGCACTACAAAAATAACTCTATACCCCTAATACCTTTGAAATACAATAGATCTAGGAGAAACCGGATTACATCGGCTTTAAATCAGAATAACCAGCCTTAAAATTAAATCCGTTAAAGAGCTCATGCTACAAACATATCGTGACACATACGAGTACATAGGGCTCTTCTTCTTCTTCTTAGTTTTGGCGTCGCATTATTGTGCATTTGCCAGTGTCAAGTATTAAGTTTTAATAATTTTTGATAATATTTTATCAAAATAGTCACTGTCGTAGTCTCGTCATAGTCCGATAAAGTCGCTGTCAAGTCCAATCATAGTCCAATTCATACCTCAGTAAAGCAGTGGAGACTTTACTAGAGGCGTCTATGGAGCTTTGGTAACAACACGGAACAACATGATACGTCACATTATATCACTTGCCTACACTCATGCACGTAAATCAGCTCATAATCAACGAAATACCACCATTTTTCACTAATTATCACTGGTAAAAACACAAGTTTAACAAAATAATACAATGAGGCGACATGATTTTTCCGCGTTCCCGCCAAAACCCTACATAGGGCTCCTGTCGAATACGCTGGCTGACAAAAGGGTAACTTATCACACGCTTGTTTTCGTCAGAGGATAAAAATATAGAAAACTGTGGTTCATTCGGGTATCAAGGAAGTAAAACTTCTCATAACATGCGCCGCGCCACTAACGCCTAATAATATTGGAAAAGCAATAACCTCATAAATATTGTTACGTACCTACAATACGTTAACACAAGCAAATTCTACTGTTTGCTCAGTTGGAAGTGCTACCCGCGCACAGTGTGCGCTGTAGAACAAGCCAGGTGGACAAAAATATATTATCATTGTTTCGGAACCATGAAAATATATTATAATAATATAAAATAACAAAAATAAAAAATGCATAGTTTTATGTATAAGAAAAAAATATTTTATATTTACAATATTATAAAACAGAAAAAAATACTAAAATAATAATACAATTACCTTATTCTCTACAAATATTACCGCTAATTATATTTACAACCTTAGACTATTACATTATTTACAAAAATTACATATACTAACACTAAAAGGTATCTACATTAAAACTAATTGTCCATATCGGAATCATCGGATTCTGTATCGGATGATTCCGATACAAGATAGTCTTCCTGACTTTGCGGAGGTCTTAGTTGCTGTGGAAATCGAGGCTCTATAGTGGGAGCTATAATGAGCTTTAGGACCTCCGCGCACAATTTATTCGACTTTTTTTTTGGAACTTCCCGGAGGCTGTTGATCAGAGGATCAGATGTTATAATCAACATATTAAGCAAATCTCTATTCGTGGCTTGACGCGAGCACTTTCTCGTGTTGTGCTCTCTGAATCTCCGGCAATCTTTATTTCTAGCTTCTTGGGCTTCTTCTGAAAGCTGCCCTATCGGAACTATTGCCGTCTTTATGACTTCCGTACTGTGAATAAGTAATTTATGCACAGTAGCAGGCATGTAATACCACGAGTAAAGACTTAGATAAAGTTTTCTAATTTCGAGACAAAGCTTATTGAATTCAACTAGATTTATATCGAAACCAGAAGACAATGTCCTCAACAGTACATCGAAGTGTTTGATGATTGTAACATCCAACCCTGTGATCTGAGCACTCAGTTCGGGGTTCCCGAAAAAACGTCGAGCCGTGTTTCCATCATTTGAAGAACCAAATCCTGGCTTTGGTTTGTCTACAATTAATCCCATTTCATGCTTGAATCGTTGTTTGATTTCGTCTGACCTTTTTTTCACACTTGCTTTTTCCTCTGTAGTCCTAGCTTGCCATTTCTTAATATCTAACTTATAACTAATGTGTAAAAAGCACTCAAACGAACGAATCCAAGCATGTAATGTTGACAAACCAAAGCCAAAATTATCTTGATTGCTATCAAAATGCCTTCCTTCATCATTCATCATTTTGGGAGTAGCTCCACAAATATAGCATTTCTGCGCTGACTGGGTCTCTGTCAAAGCGTTGCAGACTTTTCCATCGGTCATAGTCAGCAGGAGCTTGTGTTTAACAGAAATTTCAGAAGCACCAAGATCACAAGATGTAGGCTCCAAGTTGTTTATTTGTTCCAAAACTTTATCGGTTTCGATTTTTGTCAACTCTGTAGTTTCTTTGACAAAAATAAATTTAATTGGTCGACATAACATCGTCGATGATGGACGAGGATTTTGCCAGATGATATTGTTAGCTTCGTCGATTAACCTAAGAGGAACAAACGAATAAACAAAAAGGAACTCATCAGTGTCTTCGCTGTTCTCAAATCTCTGTTTGTAAGCACTATGACCGGAACTCCCGTCAAAACCCCATTTACTTATAAGAGTAAATGATGAATTGGGGAGCACACTTGTGACAACTTCTCTCTGAGCTTCTATTAACCGTTCCGCTGTTTTGTTGAGTAAAGCTTGTAACTCAATTTCTGCTCGAGATTGTGTCACAACAATGTGCTCCTCAGAAGGATAACACGCTTTTTTTGATTTAACAATGCAATTATATGATGGAAACACGTGGTGCCCGACTTTCATAGTCCATTTCCTAAGGAGTGAGTGGTCGACTTAGAGTCTATATAGTAGGCTAATGCCTCGTCACTACTTAGTGGTCTATTATTCTGCACAGCACTGGGTTTTTGAAGGCACACACTCGCAGAAGTCGGATTTTCGCCAATGTCCTTTATAACCCTGGCAACGTTTTTGTGTCCAGTAGATCGTGCAGCTACTTCTGCAGCAGTCATCAATTCGCCAACACTCCGCGAGTAAACTAAATCTTCAACTCTACGTTTTTTAGTTTTGAAAGACGAATCTTCGAAGTCTTTTTTGGGTCTTCCGGGTCGAGAGTGGTCAGTGGATGAGGTAGAAGGTTGCGATTGAATTGACCGCACGCCGAACTCTAACTCTTCGCCTTCTAGCCACAACTTATTCTTAATAAGAAAACGCTCCCTTGACTTTCCTGAAGAAACCCATTTGGAAGCGATTTTTGAAGAAATACTGGCTAACTTCATCTTAATGTCTCTTTGACTATCTTCAGAAATTTCAGAAAACTCAAACTTAGACGAAATAAATTCAAATAGACGATCATTTCTTTCGTCTTTTTCGTGTCTAAGCCATTCTTCGAAAAACTCTATTTTATTAATAGAGTGAAGCTTTTCTGCAAAAAAGAGAAAAAAAAATAGTTGTACTCATTTGTGCTACGTAAAATATATGTCACAATAATCTATAGTCATGCAGCTAAAACATATAAAAAAATTAGCCTGGATACAAGAGGATACATGATTTTCCCATACTCGATAAGTTTGAAATCAAAGAAAAAATATGTTTTTTTTTGTGTTTTCGTTGATAATCTACTCTAATAATTTTTAAGGCACATTAAAAGATTCTAATAATAAAATATTAATATACATACCTTCAGAATTGAAATCCATCACTAAACTTTCCACAAAATTAAAAACTGCCACAATGAGGTGTTAGTGAAAGTGTCGCTAAAATGCAACTGACCTATATTTTAAATTGCATTTACCTCATTAGCTCACTTTGATAAACAATGACTCATTAGTATGGAATGTTAGACATAATTAGTTCTTGGAATTGGGGGTTTGGGGGTTTTGTTTACAGGTACATAGTACTCATTTCCGGGAATTTGATAACGACTTTTGTCCACCTGGCTTGTTCTACAGCGCACACTGTGCCGCGGTCACACACGCGACGACAGACCGCGCGGAACGTTGTTAACTTAGGTGATCGCTTACAAACACCTAGTTAAACAAACGCTACGAGCGCTATAGGACGAATCAAACTACATGGTGTCTTTGAAGTTAGTTACAAGCTGCGCACCCTCTCCATGCGCCGCTAACATACAAATAAGTATATTGCTACTGCGCAATCATTCTAGTGTTTTTTTTTTTTTGTTGACGTGGGGGAAATCTTTAACAGATACCCGGTTATGTTAGGGTGCAACCGGGTTATGTGGACTTTTCCACTAAAACCCCCTCGGTGGTCTCTCTCTGTGCTTATAAGAGGGAACTGGGATCTCCATGGGAACGCACTAGTGCCCTCCAACATGGATCTTCACACTCCGTAAGCTTGTAATAACAGCTTTCCTGTGTACAGCGGTGCTGGCCACGCAGCGCCGTTGTCTTCCCAGAGCTCGTTTGGATGGATGGTTTGATCTCCAAATACAACCTTCGTCGAGTTCCTAGGGCCCCTTTTAGTCGGCTCTTACGACAGGCAGGGGATACCGAAACCGTATTCTAAGACCCCGGTTCCAGGGTTCCACAGGCGCCTACCTATAATATCAGGTAAAACTGGCCCAATCCATTTATTTGGGAGTAAGCCGTAGCATACTTCTCGGTGGTTGTTAAGTTACGAGTAGCTACAAGGTGCGCGGAACCCAATCCCCACGCAGCTGTAAGTGAGCTGCAGTGACTGGGTTTAGTTTTGCACTTGTAGCCAACTTCATACTCGCCACTATATGTGGTGCTGCCTATTTATTCCACGCTACAGGTAGTTGTATATTGGTATAGTCCGCGCCATACAAGTCGGAGGATGTGAAAGTAGCTACAAGCTGCACAATATCCAATCCTGACTGAAGCTCACATAACGCCGCACGTTGATTGGTTATTTCGCAGCTTGTAGCTAACTTCACATCCGCCAACTTGTTTGGCGCGACCTATAAAGCTGGATAGAAGTACATACCGAAGATCTGCTCAGTGTCGGCCACTTGAGCCGCCACCACCACACAGCTGCATTAGGTCAGCAGCCTCCACTTACAGAAACGCAGAAGTACAGCACTCCTCATCCAGCGTGAGCTTCTCACCTAGAAACAAAGATAACATATAGTAGTTGAAGATAACCCTGTATATGTTTAGTATGATCTGAAGTTATCTGCTCGTACTGTACTAAGCTGAAATGGGGTCATTAGAACTATAATTTTAAACAGCTGTTACTATGGGGCCAACCCGGAATCCGTGAAAAAAATTCAGCTGTTCCTTACAAAATTGCAACTCGGGTAAGCCTATATTCCAAAGTGAACTATTAAAAGACCAATACAGTATACTTATACACAGGGATAGATGTAAACTTATAACATCGCTTTTTGTGGCAGCAGGCAGGGCACATGCCTACCTCGCAGAATGGTTGGACACAGGGATTAATAAATTCTCTAATCAAGACCATGAACTGGCCAAATCTGAGGACAGTGAAAGACGTCTACCGACGGTGGAACGGTCATCTGATCATGACAGCACATTCCAATCATCCTACTAATATTATAAACGCGAAAGTTTGTATGTGTGGAATTTTGTTCCTCTTTCACGCAAAAACTACTGAACAGAGTGAGATGAAACTTTCCAATAGTAATGCTTATACATCAAAATAACACAGGCTATAATTTATAAAAATATTGCATGAAACGAAGTTCGCCGGGTCAGCTAGTATTATTATAAATTGGGGGAGGTGTATGTTTAACAGACATCCCGCTGATAAATATGATGATAATGTTAACCTGTAGTTTTTTCATTGCTTGTAGAACACAAAAATTTGCAGCACTTGTAGTGTAGTTTGAAAAGGTGTTTTTAGCAAACACTATATTTTGGGACATCTTACACACTGCCTCTGACCCCAAACTAAGCAAAGCTTGTGATAAGGCTGCCAGAGACTGATATAGGTACTACATATACTTATTTTTTAATACATACTTATATAGATAGAAACTAAATGACCCAGACACAGAGCAAACACTTATGTTCACTACATAAATATTTGCCCTGGGTGGGGATCGAACCCACGCCTCTTTGATCTAGAAGTTAGGGTCACTAACCACTGAGCCACCGAGGCAGTCAAACACTGAAGTTGACCAACATAATAATATAACTAAGTCGCAGCTGCAAAGTCTTGAGCATCGACGTAAGGTAGCGTGTTTGTCGGCTTTTTACCGGATACACTTCGGAGAGTGCGCCCAGGAGTCGCACAATCTGGTCCCACCTGCCCCTTTCTTCTAACGTACGGCTAAACAGACCCGACCAAAGCACCACCCTGTTATGGTGGACATTAAAGTACAATGTGGGTGTCTTCAAATCCCGAGTAAATAGGTATCTTCTAGGTAAGCGTGCTACATCCTAGACCGCAAATCTGCTCAACATCAGGCAGTATGTAGTCAAACGCAAACCTACAAGGAATATAAAGAGAAAAAAAAAACATTTGGCACAGTCAATCTTCAGAAGGGTGACCGCAGACTTTATAATATGTGTGAGCTTTACCATGGCTCGAATGACACATTACATAATGATTCCCATTTGATTTAACAGTACAATGTCAAAGGTTTTCAAGCGGCTCAGAAACTCTGACACCAGGGCTAGCCACCCGGCCTAAACTCGGACAAACTTACTTTTAGTGCAACAGAAAGCTTCAGCAGTGTGGCAGCCGCCCCCCGCCAGGTGCCGCTGTCGATGCTGTCATCTCCTCCTCGGTGGAAGCCCAGGAGTCTCCAAACTTGATTGCCTCGGACCTTAACCAAGTTAACAACAAATAAGTAAGAATTCATAACAAATGCAATGAAATTTTTATGACTTTAATTTTTAGACAACTTGTTGACTATTTCAAATGACATCTCACATTTAGGTGCTAATTCGAGAGATTTTCTTGAAATAAGTTCTTAAAGACAAAGCAGTAAGAGTTTTTAAGCAGTCTTTCAACAGTAAGGTGTTTAAGACCAGAATCCTACTAATATTATAAACGCGAAAGTTTGTGACTATGTTTGGATGTTTGTTCCACTTTCATGCAAAAACCACTGAATCGATCGAGATGAAACTTTGCAATAATAATGCTTATACATCAGACCAACACAAATAATAATATATACATATCTAGGCAATAATTTGTAAAGATGTCGCATGAAACTAAGTTCGTCGGGTCAGGTAATAGTATCATAATAGCAGAATATTTGGTTGTGAGTTCAAACCTCACTCCTATACCAAAATAAGTATTCTTTGGAAGTATCAACAGATTTGCACACAACTGGGTTTTCAGTAAATACATGGTGAGGGAACTATGTCTAGACAAGATTATTTTTTGCAAAAACCCCAAGACTTTACCTGTGTGCAGAATTTGCGAATATTTCGCACAGATCAATGTAGCATTTTCCACATTATTGTTTATTTATCAAAAATGGCTCAGCTGATTTCGATAAAATTTAAATGGGACCAATTTCGAAGTATACTCTTTCCAATAAGTAAAAAAAAAATATTGAAATTGGACTACCTACTATGAAAAAAGTTATGCGTGGTTATACCTACATAAAAAAAAAAATTGAATACCTCCTCTGGTGGTTTGTCGGTCAATAAGAAATTCAATGTCAAAGAATCCAACCCACACTAGGTTAGAAGTGAAAATAGCTCAATCTCTCTTCATGGGTAGGCCTATGTTAAAGATTATGAATTATTTATAAGCTGGTAACAAACAGTAGGTATAATCCGTAGAATTATTATAAAAATATGCAAGTGTATTTGTTGGTTTGTTACTCTTTCACGCAGCAGCAATACTCTGTAGTCTCTCATACTTAAAAAAAAAATATTCAATTGCTTGTTCCGGGACACGTGTCTGGGGCGGAGACTAAAGTTGATAATGATAATTTTACGCCAAAATGGCACAACCAACTTCTACCGATACCGTAACAAATCTATGTACAGATCGCGGCATATAAAAGTAGCGCTGAGCGAAGTGTGGAGGGGATGGCTGCGCATGGGTAGGCTCCCTCCACTTGGATCCACGTTTACTATGCGGTCACCATGCCCACAGCGCTTCTGTAAGTGCCGCTACATGTATGCTAAGTTTGTGAGTTTATAATTTATTAATATGACGCGCTCTTCGGCGAGCGCGTAAGCATGTGATTTGTATGAAGAAATGTACAGCGCCACTAGCGGCTCGTTTTTGAAACACTGTGTGAGTGCAAGTTCATACAAATTACCTACAAGCAGCGACCTTCAGTGTAATAGGGCCTATTCTGTGCCTACAAGCTTACGTGCTCACCGAATAGCGCGTCATGTTTACGACAAAACTCACACTCAGAATACTGTACAATATTCGAATAGCTCGCTGGAATGGATATGCGATTTAGATAAAATTTATATGAACCACCTCTAAAGTATGATATAGAAAATGAAAAAATAATCATCAAAATCGACTCATAATTGGCGGAGTACCTAATGATGTAACACACAAACAATATTTGTAAAAAAAACCTTATTTAAAAAGTCGGTTAAAAAACACGTACGGAATTAATAGACGACCCCTGAACATTGTAGAGTTGCGCCGCGCCGCCGCGGAGACGTGGCGCTACGGTCGCGGCGCCACGATGTCTACAGGCCATTTTCGTTACCTATTCACCTACTTTCCTAAAGTATTTCTATCTAGAAATGCTTTTACAGCCATACCACAGCTCTCCTTGTGTAAGTGCTACAGTAGCGACCAACCCAACTAAAAACAGGCCAACAACAATGAAAATCATCCATAGCTCGGCAATGAGACATTCGTGTACTATAGGTAGGTATAGTAGGTACCTAAGCCAATGCAGCGTGCTTACTGGTTACCTACCAAGGGCATTATGAGTTCTCGAATGGAGACCACGCGCACCTACCGACAAGCGCAGCGTAGGATGTCCGACAATCTAATCAAGACCGTAGGATCGCTGCAAGCAAGCCGCTCCCAAATGGTCTTATTGGAATCCAATAGCGGACGTCCTACGGCTGATAATGAAGGTGCAGAACCCGTGAAGCTTGCAGAATGTCGCACCAGGAAGTAGATGATATTGTATGCTCATTTTTACTGAGACAATACAACAAAAGAACGTCTGTGCTCTAAGAGCCACTGCCTACATCTATTTAGAATCACGCGGCCCCTATACCAACCAACATCATTTCGAGGCGTATGCAAAATGCAAATAATACCTAATACCTACAAAATGGCAAACAAAATGGAGATAGCTGCCTAAAAAATTCACTTTTGAAAATGGAACTCTCGAACTACCTGCAGCAGCACGGAGATTTGGCACTAGACATTCAAACTAGGATTGCACAGACTTGATACTACGCCCCTATCTCAAAAAAACGCCCAGTTCAGCTTCAGACTACTTTAGAGCTTTATCGTTGGTAGGTATATAGCCAAAATTGGAGTAAAACCACAGAAAAATGTATCACTTACTGCTTTGTGGTCACTTTCAGCGGCTCCAGGTATCCAGGGGGTTGGTTTGGGAGGACCCCAGATACTAACTAGATGCTGGGTGCGCACAATGTAGCTGCTGCGGAAGCCGTGCGCACACGGCGGAAACCGAGTCGAAAATGATTTCTTTGATCTTTCCGACCAAGCTGAGATTAGGGATGTTCGGTCCGATCAGATACTTGTCTGGATCGATACAAAAGATTACGATCCACCCGATATTTGTATTGAAATAATAGAATTCGATCCGGTAGTGGATCGATACAGACTATATGAGGATCGTATCGAAAAATCGAATCAAATAAAATTTATATGAATTATAAACAAACCTAACCATAATAATATATGTATTTCTTAACTACAGAATATGGTAACTGTTACAACTAACAAGTTTATGTTAGGTCCGCAAATTTAAAATAATTCTTTGGCGGTAGATTTTGCTTAATAAGTTATTAATGTGATTTAAATTTCAATTTACCTTTCATTTTAGCACGATATATATTAAAATGACCGATCATTTTCAAAATATCGTATCGAAATAACACAATTAATTTTTAATTACCTACCTATTCATACGATACCGGATTGATCCAATTTATAGTATCAAAGCCACATAACTGTTTTTAAATAATGGTACGATACCAGATTGGCCCGAAATATCGTATAAGAACAACAAAAAATATTGATTCTAAATAATGATACGATATCGGATCATTTTTGTGATAAACAATTCAAAATTATTCACGGATGCAGGACTCGAACCTTGCGTCTTCGGAACACTAGCCCGACGCTCTGCCCAACTGAGCTAATCCGTAATACTGCATACGCGTCGAATTTTGAAGTGTTTATCATTTAACCAACTTATAGCGTTGGCGGCGCCACCTGTGATACCCGTATTAGACAGGTTATCACTCAATTGAAGTTATAAGAACTTCTGTATATTGACGAGAGATGGCGCACTGCTAAATCAATTAAATTATTTTAATTTTATAGTGCATCCCACACTAGGTTTATCTCAAAGAGTTATTTTTGTGATAAACAATTCAAAATTATTCACGGATGCAGGACTCGAACGTCGGGCTAGTGTTCCGAAGACGCAAGGTTCGAGTCCTGCATCCGTGAATAATTTTGAATTGTTTATCACAAAAATAACTCTTTGAGATAAACCTAGTGTGGGATGCACTATAAAATTAAAATAATTTAATTGATATCGGATCAATCCAAAAATTCGTATCAAAGCATCAAAATATTTTTTTTTAAATAATGATCATATCGATACTAAATATCGCATCGAAACAACACAATCGTATCGGCTCGATACGGAGCGGTTTTCAAAATTATTATTTCTGCGTACTTTGTCGCATAAAGATTGGTCGACGTAAAAATCTAAAACAATAAATTTTGATGTATAAAAGACAATACTTATGTTGAAATTTTTAAATAATGATACGATACCGGTATCCATCCAAAATATCATATCAAAACAACACAATTTATTTTTTGAAATAATAATACGGTACCGGTTTTATCCAAAATATGGTATTGAAACAACACCATCGTATCGTCGCAATACAGAGAGACTTTCGAAATTATTATTTCTGCGTATATATTGCTAATTAAACATTAGCCGATGTAAAAAAGTATTGCTTATATACCTAGGAAAATAAACTTTGGTGTTATAAAAAGCGATATGTTAAATATTTTTAAATAATGATACGATACCGGATCGATCCAAAATATCGTATCGAAACAAGCGGATCGATACCTGGATCGATACACTGCGATGCGATCCAAAGTATCGATACAAAGCACCTGGATCGATCATCCCTAAGCTGGGTTGCCAGAACGGGTTGGCTGAAATAAAAGGAACAGTGAAGAATTTTTGAAGTGAATCTCTAGGTATGCTCTAGGTGGGATATAGAACTCAGTAGCTTGTACCTAGGTGCTGACGAATGACGAGAGGTGGAAGGTAAATATAATTACAGTCCATCAAATCTAAGAGGTACCGTTTGACGTTTCATATTTTTTCATCCCATCCCTATCATTCAATTGTCAGAACTGTCAAACGGTACTTCTTAGATTTGACGGACTGCGTCAAATCTAAGAAGTACCGTTTGACAGTTCTGACAATTGAATGATAGGGATGGGATGAAAAAATATGAAACGTCAAACGGTACCTCTTAGATTTGATGGACTGTACCTATGTGTGGTATTTTTTACATCAATGATGCATTATTTTATCATAGTACTTAGTTAAGATTACAGTACCTACCTATCTAAATAAGTATTATTAACAAGATTATTTTTTGCAAAAATAGCATGACCGACTTCACCCTTGTACAGAATTCGCGAATATTTCGCACGGATCGATGTAGCATTTTTCATATTATTGTTGATTTATCAAAAATGGCTCAGCCGATTCTGATAAAATTTAAATAAAACCAATTTTGAAGTATACTCTTTCCAATAAAAAAAAATGATTGAAATCGGACTACTATAAAAAAAGTTATGCGTGGTTATACACTAAAAAAAACATACGCGTCGAATTGAGTACCTCCTCCGGTGGTTTGTCGGTCAAAAAGTTCCAAGCAGATAGCCCAACCCAACGAGCGAAAGAGGGGCCCTTTCTGGTATAGGAGCAAAGCCGCATGATAAGTGTGACGAAGTGATTTCACCTAAGCGTCCTCGGTGCAGAGGCTGCGTCACAGAAGTTGGCAGAAATGAAGTTAGCTACAAACTGCGCAATACATACCTTCTGATTAGCTAGAATCTTACTGGAGCCCATTTTACGACAGAAGTTTCAGAGATGTGGCGCCACAGTCGCATAGCCATTCTGGCAAAGTTGGTTCCACTTATTTTCGAGGGCTTTTTTTGATGAAAAGGACTCTAGATTGCCTGTTTGAAGTCAGTTGACCTATTCACCCATAATTAGTATAGAGCGTTTTCTCACAGTACTCCCTAATTGAGTAGGCCTATGTTACGCAACGGTGTACTTATTAAAATTCCGGTTCGGTATAGAACGAATCCAAATTTATGGCTTCTGTGCAAACGAGAGGAGTCATACCGTCAGGAGCAGTACCGAATTTGGTATACTAAACGTCACACAAATGGCGGATGAGATGTTAGCTGCAGATGACACTTCATCGTGTTTAGCTAATTATTGCGCATGTATGCACAATTCCGACGCCGCTTGTCGTAGTGCGTAGTGAGCGCGCTGGAAGCATGAGGTTGACGGGCGGTTGTTCCTCGGCGTCTCGTCTCTCTAGCTCCCGCGTATACCTATATTTCGACTTTTGCGCAGCGTTCTGGGTATTACTTTCCATCCGCTGATTTGTATGGCGTTTAGTATAGGTTACCTACTCACAGAGACAGGATCTGCGCTATTTGTGAAGGCTGAAACTAACTTAAAGCTGTGAAGTTAGCAATCTACAAGCTGCACAATAGCCAATCGTCGCGCAATTAATTTGTGAGTTTCAGTCAGGATTCAGCTATCCGCAGCTTGTAACTAACTTCACAGCTACCAAGAAGTATGATTCTGTCGATAGCAGGCACGTATCCAGGGGGGGATATAGGGGACCGGTCCCCCCCCCCCGAAATTTTTGAACATACACTAGATAAAATTGATTGTTTGGCTAGAATATATCAATTTGTTGAATGTTGTTGCTATATAGACGACCCTAAAAGTGAAAGTGACTCATAAAATGACCCTTCGGCTATTGTTCTCCGAATCCTCAGAATTCTCGCTAAACAAAAAAGCACATTTGTTCTCTCCGGGGTTTCTTCCTGTAAAAATCAGATGTTACAAACTTGTGCAGTTATTTTAGGGTCTCAGTCGTTTCAAGAATTATTGAAACTAATGACAAAAAACCCGGACAAGTAAGAGTGAAGAGTGGACCGACTGGCCAACTAAGGGGTTTACTCAGATTTTTTTCTTTATGTGTGTACTATAAGACAATTATTTTTACCAAACATAGTTCTAGGTCAACAGGAAGTACCCTATAGGTTTTGATTGCCTTGTGAGTGTCGAAATATGGGTTTTTTCGGCTCTACTGATTACCGACCGGCTCTAATTTTTTTTCACGATAACCGAGAGAGTTGTTTTTTTTTTTCAATTTATGAATTTACGGTTTGATTTGTTTGATGTGTCTTCAGTCAGCGCGCAAAATTCATTTTTAGGTGAAAATTAATTGATGCTCCTTTGTACACTGACTGACTACTATTTTGGTTTTTAAGTGTAGGTACCTATGTACCTATCCGTTTTTTGTAAACTTACAATGAGAATTTTATGCCTAAACAAGACAAAGAAATGTGAATTTCACGCGTTGACCTAGGCACCTAGCTAGAGCACCCACTCTAACGCTGTAACGCAGCAGAATAAATGAATTATGAATTAACAATCTGGGAATCTAAACAAGTAGGTAACATCTAAGTACCTACCTAAATATGTTACACCCTAAACCACGTCTCTGCTTCAGATCAGACCGGATGTGGTCAAACACAGACCTAGATTTAAAAAGAAATACAAACGAAAAATGCATCTTTTTATGTTTTGGCTCGCATTTATGGAAAATATTTTTGCTTGTGAGATAATACCCAATAATTGTGGTTGGGTGTCTTTTTAGGTAGATTTTCTAAATTAATTTCACTGTTGAAGTTGTTGTTGGTATAGTACATTTATTGTAGAAAACGTAGTTTCAAAAAGTGCCAAGTTCTAATTAGATCCTAATTAGATCACCTTTCCTTAGGCTGTCTACCTAAAAGCGAGTTTCAACTCGCACTTGGCGGATTTTTGTAAATGGTTCCCCCCCCCCCCCCCCCCGAAACTCAAAGCTGGATACGTGCCTGGTCTATAGCTAACGTTACAGACGCCATTAAGTTAACAATATAGGCCGAGAGATAAAGTTGGCGCATGTGAAACTAGCTACAAGCTGCCCAACATCAACATCAACGCGCAGCTCTATCTGAGCTTCAGTCAGGATTGGATAGCGTGTAGCTAACTTCACATCCGCCAACTTGTATGATTCGACTTAACGGTTCATCAAAAGTAACTGTAGGTCCCGGTGGTTCTAACCGTTTAGTCATATCAGAGGCCTTCAGGCGGCTTAAAAACTCTGACACCAAGGCTAGCCTTTCGATATTATACGAACTTACGATCAAAACTAAAACAGAATTATTATAAAAGTAACGATAACGTAACATTCAAGCAGAGTGGCAACACAGTTCGCGGAACTCGTCTGGACTTGTTGCGCCCCGCCCGTCTCTGCGGGGTCCGCTCTGGGCCGCCATTTTGTCATTTCTGGCTCCAGCCAATGGCGAGCGGTATATAATGTAGGTATCGGTGTCACACCACCACAACAGCACGAAAGACGTGGCGCTTCCATCGCTTAACTGCTTAGTTTTGTTCTGTAGTAATTAGTTCCCAAATTCTGCCGTCGGGCTTTGGTAGTGTATAGTTCTCGGTATCCGCGGCACGAGGGAAGTGGAAATTGTGGCCTTTCGGCGAGACACAAAGGCGCCGCCGCGCGGCGAAACTCGAGACGCCGACAAGACATGTACGCAAAGTACGCATGTGCACAAACTGCAGTTTTTCTTGACCGACGAACCGGACCGGAGGAGGTACTCAATTCGACACGTATATAATTTTTTTTATGTATAACCAAAGAAGATATAATAATACTACGTATAACCACGCATAACTTTTTTCATAGTAGTCCGATTTCAATAATTATTTTTTTACTGGAAAGAGTATACCTACCTACTTCGAAATTGGTCCCATTTAAATGTTATCGAAATCGGCTGAGCCTTTTTTGATAAATCAACAATAATGTGAAAAATGCTACCAACATCGATCCGTGCGAAATATTCGCGAATTCTGTACTTAGGTACTGTTAGAACAGGAGTATTAGGGTGGTACATGTATATCCTGGCAATTCCCTATATGATGACTTAGCTACAGTAGTAATCTCTCTCATGAGGTGAAATCTAAGAAGAGTACCTACTCCAAGCCTAGTAATTTCCTTTATGATAGAGTGGTAGTAGATTAAATGATACTGAGCGACAGTCTACTGATCCCTGTTAGTTTAGAGATTAAACCTATGACTAGAACCCAACACTACAAAGAAAACCTAGGTTATGATGATGTTTTAGGAGGCTAGACTTACTAAATTCGTTAGGAAAAACACAATTGTAAACACAGATATAAGTCATTAGATACAGCATTTATTATGTTACCTTCAACATACATTTTAACACAATAGGCAACCTGAAACTTTAACAGGTTACATTTTATACAGATTAACAAGTACAGTAACATCATTATTACAAGTCATATGTATTCTACAGAATAACATTAGTGACGGAATGACTTTTTACTTGATCTGAGGATGGAGTAACATAATCAATCGTCGAGTATGTACATTCAAAATACCTATTACTTAGCGTCCTAAGGCCTCACAGGTTTCTCTCAACATTTAACCCTTAATATGAACCCCTATTTGTAAAGTAATTAACGCATACTTAACTTTGTGACTTCCCTCACGTTTTCAACTACCTTTCCTGTATTTTTATGTCCTTTTCGTCTATTTCCTTAATACTTTTGTTTTTCTAACCCCGACACCCTTCCATGTTGTTTTTCTCCCGTTCGTTCTATGTGTTGCTAGTGCGTGAAGTCTCAAGTTCCTAACTTACATTTTCAATTTTTGTGTAAATTAATATGGAATAATCTTATAATCTAACATCTTCGGCCATCCTGACCACGAATTTGGTCCTCCAAATTCCACAGAAAGGCCTACCCTCAATAATAGCCAAAATAATAATGGTAATAAAGGCTTCGTACCTAGGTCATGGTTGCTTAAATCAATAAGGCTACTGTGAACCGCGAACTTAGCCATAAAGAAACAATAAGCTGTTATCTACCTCTAAACATTATGTGGCAGTGTCTTTTCATGTACCTAATTCAATACTTCAATTGTTTGTGACCGAGTTTTTACAGTTATATATTTTTGAATTTACAAGTCATATTTTACGCGAAAAGTATAAAGGTATACGAAACAAAAATGAGATGTATAAGCGTACACTACATTCCTCTTAAGTACCTAGTGGTAATAACAAATCGTTATTGATAGTTAAATATACAATCAAATAACTGTACTATTTGACGCAGCTGTGTACTAACCAGCCATATTTACTTAAAATGTAGAACTTAATTTATAGATACATAATAGTTTCATAGCAGTCACATTGTTGCAATGCATTGTTGTATATAATTTCTCTTAAGTATTTTGTAAAAATTAGTTAACATTATTTGCTAAGCACTGTAAGCAATAATAATATCTAATCAGTCCCAGTAAAGTTTCAAGTATTTATATGTATTAATTTGTATCGCAAGTAAATATAGTGAAATATGTTTATCTAATTATTATAATATTCAGTATTCTGGCCAATTTGCCACTCTTCAATCAATTTATCTTTTTTTTTTTTCCACATTATTTATTGTTCTTATCCGAAATGGTGGAAATTCATGAAAAACACCACAGTATTTTATTACCCTTTCAAATTTAATACCAATAAGGTAGACCTATTATTATATAAATATTCTACGGTATCTCAACATTTCATTGAACACATAATTGTAGATTATGTTTATTTCATCGTCCAGTGGACGGCCTTCAACACCATATAGTGGCCTTACCAAACCAAACAATACTTTATAAAACTTGAAATGATGTCCCTGAATCTATTTATATATTTGAAATATACAAATTTGTCAAAAGGCACCCTGAGTATTTTAACAAAGCGTCAGATAAGACGCACAAAATCGTAAACTCGTGGAACCAAAGTCTAACTTAGCAATGCACAGTTTAGCCCAAATCGAAAGTGAAGACTGTTTCATAAAACAAGTCAAAATTATCCTATTATCGAAATGCTATGACGCATTAGACGATTTCCTTATGATAATCTAGAAAACATAATAATAAATCGTTCCAATACAAATAATAAAATTGCCATATTATCATTATAAGGTCAAATGTATAACTATACAAAACATGTTAACTAAGAACTGCATGTAAATTTCATGTTGCAATAAATGGTTAGAGTTTGGCTGTTTTTTTCATCATCCATTGGACGGTCTTCAACACCTTACAATGGCTTGTTTTTTTTTTCCAACGTCTAGTAGACGGCATTCAACACCTTACGGTGGCCTTTGTTTTTTCAACGTCCAGTGGACGGCCTTCAACACCTTACGGTGGCCTTTGTTTTTTCAACGTCCAGTGGACGGCCTTCACCACCTTACGGTGGCCTTTGTTTTTTCAACGTCCAGTGGACGGCCTTCAACACCTTACGGTGGCCTTTGTTTTTTCAACGTCCAGTGGACGCCTTCAACACCTTACGGTGGCCTTTGTTTTTTTTCAACGTCCAGTGGACGGCCTTCAACACCTTACGGTGGCCTTTGTTTTTTCAACGTCCAGTGGACGGCCTTCAACACCTTGCGGTGGCCTTTGTTTTTTCAACGTCCAGTGGACGGCCTTCAACACCTTACGGTGGCCTTTGTTTTTTCAACGTCCAGTGGACGGCCTTCAACACCTTACGGTGGCCTTTGTTTTTTTCAACGTCCAGTGGACGGCCTTCAACACCTTACGGTGGCCTTTGTTTTTTCAACGTCCAGTGGACGGCCTTCAACACCTTACGGTGGCCTTTGTTTTTTCAACGTCCAGTGGACGGCCTTCAACACCTTACGGTGGCCTTTGTTTTTTCAACGTCCAGTGGACGGCCTTCAACACCTTACGGTGGCCTTTGTTTTTTCAACGTCCAGTGGACGGCCTTCAACACCTTACGGTGGCCTTTGTTTTTTCAACGTCCAGTGGACGGCCTTCAACACCTTACGGTGGCCTTTGTTTTTTCAACGTCCAGTGGACGGCCTTCAACACCTTACGGTGGCCTTTGTTTTTTTCAACGTCCAGTGGACGGCCTTCAACACCTTGCGGTGGCCTTTGTTTTTTTCAACGTCCAGTGGACGGCCTTCAACACCTTGCGGTGGCCTTTGTTTTTTCAACGTCCAGTGGACGGCCTTCAACACCTTACGGTGGCCTTTGTTTTTTCAACGTCCAGTGGACGGCCTTCAACACCTTACGGTGGCCTTTGTTTTTTCAACGTCCAGTGGACGGCCTTCAACACCTTGCGGTGGCCTTTGTTTTTTTCAACGTCCAGTGGACGGCCTTCAACACCTTACGGTGGCCTATGTTTTTTCAACGGCCAGTGGACGGCCTTCGACACGAAATGATAATGATTCATTGTCGCTTGGACTTTAGCTGATTATGAATTCTTAGAAAATCTGAAGTAATTTTGTAGTATATTTCTTGTAACCTTTTATTTCTAAAATATAAATATTTCCTTATTTTGTATGATCCACTATATTTGCGTATAGTTTTTGTTGCGACTTTGCGCTTCTATCCATAGAACAAGGTTTGATTTAGTTGATTATTATTATTTTTTTATTTTTAATTTATATAATTTCTTGTGGTTTGTTTTGGAATGCTTTTTCTGGGTTTTGTTTTCATATTTTCTTGGGTGGCATCTTGATTATGTGCTTTGCCTTGTAGTAAATCGTAAGATCATTTTAACATTAGTCCGAATTGTGTAAAACCCGTTGACAAATTGAGGATGTTATTGATGTCCCACTACCTTGTTTGCTTATTGGTGCTTTTATTTATGGTCTCTATCATTCCAACTAGCAAAAAAAACTTTGTCTCTAGCCTATAATTTTTCGCTCTTATATTGATTCCAAATCATCGTATAAGCCTGGATTTGGGCACAAATTATAAGAATATTTATTTTAAAATATTGTTCTAATATCTGTCTTATTGAATACTACTTTTGCATTTACAGTAATTCTGCTTAAACAATTTAAGCTGTCTTAGGCTAATATCGCTTGCATTAAAGTATTTTGCATGCTTACATAGGTTTATCAATATAAACCTATTGTTAAAATTTTGTAAGCTCAAACAAGCTAATATTTATTTTTTTACAGCACGGTGTTTGAACACAGCGTTCTGATTTCAGCTGCATGAGTGAACTGCAGTTTGACTAATAATTGATTACCCAGACTGAAAAACTGTTTATGCATTTTATAACTCTTTTAAGCTCCTTATTTGTAAATATATTATGGAAATATGTTAAAATTAATTATATTATGTTGTAAATAGTATTAGCCACTAATTATATCATAGTTTAGTGTATTATGTTGTTTTGAGTTCATCTTATGTGTTTATAGATTATACTGTGTTTGTTTCGGTGGTGAATGGTATAAAATTCAGAGCTGTTGTCTATCCAAAACAGTATACGTAAGTACAAATATAATCAAACAAACTCAATAAATAAATAATGACAAAACCAAACAAACATATCAAACACCATACAAATTCTCTACGTTTGATAGCAGTACTTCACAAGACATTGGCGAAATTATGAAACATCTTCGCAGAAGCCACAAAACAAGAATTTCATTAGACAACTAGCTGACCCGGTAAACTTCATCTTACCATCTGTCAACTGTCAAAATTGGTTGCATCAGCCTCAGAAGAATTACAAGTTATGGAAGTTTGCTAAATTTTACTCATATAAAAACTACGTTAGGTACAGCTAAGGTCTTATTCATATCTGGTTTTACAGCAAACGCGAGAGTGAGTGGAACAAAGTGATGTATATCACTTGCTATTTTAATACTGTTTCTATTACTTTAGTTCTTATTCTATGGAACCAACTCAGAGACCTTCTTTGACTCATGCAAGTCAGGCACAACAACTTTGTTACAGATCATCACATGATCAAATGCATAGTTTACACAGAACACAATACGGACAAACATTCATTTTTATGTATAATGATAAATGGTTGCGTAGTATAATAATGTTTGCTTCTATTTTTTTTTTTTTTTTTTACAAGGTGAGTATACACACCACGAAAAACAAAAATTCGACGAGGCAGCACGAGACAGTTATGGTGATATATATTATTATATCGTATTTTAGATAATTAGTGCTGAATAAGTGAATATCTTTTTGCATTGGATTCATTGCATTTTGAGTTGGACCCATGTAGCTGGCTAGGTGATTAATTTATTTAATTTTAAGTTGTATAGTTTCAACTCAAAGTAGTAAAACCAAAATACATGCATTTTTAAGCAATAAGGAAATAACTCCGAAACTCTATTTTCATTTTGTCCCATTAAACGATTAAAATGCAAAGTATTCTTTAAAATGTTTGATCTGACTGCATGTAAATAGCTTAGGTCTATACAGAGTTGCAGTTGAAAATAGTGTTTTTTGAGTTATACTTTTTTTGATCTAGATGTGCAATGTCTCAAAATTTTTTTTTTTTAACTCCCTGACAAAACTCCGTTCGTGCTTTTATGCTAAGCTAGCCGGTATCTGTTTTATTTTGGTAAGTAGACCCTGATTTAAGGTGACGCATTGATAAACTATAGTTTCAAAATCGAGTACCGCGCCCCTTCACTCGGACAAAATTTTACGCGGTCTCACTTGACAGGATCACGCCAGAGCGGCGGGCGGCAACGCTGGGCTAGCGTACGTGGCGCTGCTAACGGCGCGGCGGCGGCGGCACGCGTCAACTCAATTTGCCTAGAGCATAGATAATCATGGAGTCGCCTTGTCCTTAATCAACAATTTAAAAAAAAGGCAAAAATTATTTTGATCTTTTTAATGTTTTTTTTTTTCATACAATACAGGGTTATTTCAACTGCTGTTTTTAAACTTTCGCGATTTGAACACATTATTATTATATACTACGGGACTTATCGCGCTCTGAAATTACGAGATAAATAAATAACTCATCATCCCGACGTTTCGTCCGAGTTGCATCAACCGTGGTCAAGGGTAGACACTCCGTAGAATAGTGAGTCTACCCGTGACCCGCAACAAAATGTATGGAACAGCTTTTTTTTTTTAATTTTGAGAAATGTTGCAGAACAAAAGTTGTTAGTTTTGAGAAATGTTGCAGAACAAAAGTTGTTAGTTTTGATGTACATATACAGAATAAACCTCTAAAAGGATGCTAATTGATTAGAAATAACCCTGTATACAAATTAATGTTGATTATGTACAGGTATCATAATCAATGAACTTATTTTTATCGTGCTTCACACACTTAGAAAAGGGTTTGGATGCCAGAAATAAAATATTTAGTTAATCGGTTTAAAATATAAATCATTTATTTACCGATATTTGGTAGGATAGGTGCGAGTGCGGTCTAGCACAGCTCTACAAAACTTGGCCAAAACGTCTGCCAATTATGGCTGCAGCACCCGATAATGCAGCATAGTTTGTTCTGTATGAGCGTTTGCTCCAACACCCATCTACAATGACATCAATCATGGGAATGCCATCTTTTGTAACCCTGCCTTCAATAACAGCTGCTTCTTTCTCTTTTTCTCCGGCTATTTTCATTTCCTCCCAGGCAGTTTCTTCCCAATCGTCACAAACATCGTCCTGCATTTTATTGTAAGTGTGTTCAGACATAATGGGTAATCCTACTGCTGCGGAAAACTGCTTCAGTTGCGCGTGACCACAACCTGCTGCCATTATTCCTGCAACAACATCTTTGTTTACATCAGCCAAAGATGATTTTATTTTGTTTTTATAATTACACATAGAGCAGACAAATGTAAATTCCGATTGTAATCCAATTCGATGTTCAGAAACTAATTTCATTGAGGCTAATCCGCAGTCAAACAGAGATTCATGTTGAGAGAGTTGTATTAGTTGTGATGTAAAATGATTAACATCTATTACTCGATGCCCCAAGTCGGGTATTTCTGTATGAATCTGAAATTTAAGCACATATTTTAGTATTTATTTAGTTTGAATTTCTTATTATGTAAACATGCCTTAGCTATAACAAAATCCTTACTGTAGTTTCAGAGGTACTTTCGAATATGTATGGAATATCTTCATTTTCAGGGTTTTGTTCATTTAACTGAAACAAAATTACACAAGTTCAACTTGCAGACGAAGTAAAAAACGACATTTTCAAAATATAACCAAATCGACAACATCCTCTTTTTTGAAGTCGGTAAAAAGACAAGACAATAATCGCGATAGTTTAAAAAGGTACTTAAGTTTACCGTTTCCACCGAATCCTCTGATGTGGGCAACACATTTTGTAACTCTTCATTTTCAGGATTTGGTTCTTTTAACTGAAATTAAATTACTTACATTACTATTAAAGGAATTAGACATGTACAAAATGGAGTACAGTGGCGGAGGTATAGGTACTAACTACTCACTAAATACCTGGAAAATCTTTGTGATAAAGCAGGGAGAATAATTTTAATTTCGTTTATTTAAAAGAAGAAAAAATAATAACCCTATCGACAACTTCCTCTTTTTTGAAGTCGGTAAAAGACAATACATACTATAACCGTGATAATTTAAAAAAAGTGTTTAAATTTACCGTTTCCTCTGAATCCCCAGATGTCGGCAACACGTTGTGTAACTCTGCGTATGTTGGTGATATTTCTGGGTGGCTACAAAATAAAATGATGTAATTATATAATTATTAAAAAGTTAAAGCTAACACAATTATTTAGGTGATAGAACATCACCTAATAAATATCATTATTTTAGATAGGTTTCTAAAATATCAAGAGACGACTCCATAGCTTTTTGTTCTGATATTTGTTTCCTACAGTATGGTTAGTTTGTACAGACAAATCTTAGTAGGTACACACTTGAAAATAAAGAATAGACGGAGTATTATTACTAGATACTTTAAATTGATTGCTGACATGATAGATAGGTACTTGGCATGGACTCACTCTCTATCTACTGGCCCTGTTGAGGATGTGGATTGACAATCGTCAGGTTGCAGTTTCCGTTTTTTTGACCTAAAAAAATTGTAAATATAGGTAAATGCAGAAAAATTGAAGTACCTAGGTAGTAAGAATGTGATAATCCATAATCTGTAGACGAATGTGTATTTGCCAAATATAGACTTTATTATTAGGGCATTAGAGTGCAACTATTTATTGCAAGTTTATTATATATGTAATTCGACTTACCCAAACATTCCGTCATTTTTTTTAGGTTTTCTTTTTCGTTTTTGTAAAAACAATTCTTTCCGCTTATTTTTCCTCCCCATTTTCTATGCACACTTGTTCACTACTATTTACACACTACCAAATAAAAATACTAAGTACCTAACTTACTACCTACTATAATAATGTTCTAAAGCTACAATATAATATAGTACACTAAAGTCTAACTTATAATTTTGAAAATAATTCTGAAGTAAATTACTCGGTTGTCGTCGCACAGAGTACCTAGAAGACAATAACCAAAAACAAACAGCACGCATCTCGCGCCGTCCGTACTTTGCGGCGTTGCCAGCCCGACGCTGAGCGAATCATGCGCTCGTCGGAGTCGCAACGTCGCACCGGTACGGCGGCGGCGGCCCAGATAGTGCCGGATCAAATATTCTGAGCAAACACTGTAGAGTAAAAGCTAAACTAGAGTAGGCGCGAAGAGATTTGATTGAGTTTTTAATTAATTACTCATAATATACAATTTAAAAAAAAAAAATTCTCGGTTTATAATTAAGAAAAGGGATCTGGCTATTTTATTCGTAAAAAATAATGGGGTGTTGTCGCTGATAATTCTGAGCATTCGAATTACTAAAATTTTTTTGGTGAGCAATTTGTTTTATTTTTTTTTTAATAAAGCCGGTTACTTTTCAAAATTTTGTCCGGTTCATTCAATTTATTAAGATTTTCCCTTATCTATGACATTTTTTAAATTTGAATCGATATCATTCATCCTCTCACATCGCGCATTCAAAAGTACTCGTTTTTGCCGTTTTCGTGTTTCTCGGCCCGGTGCCTCGTCTTAAGCTTCAAAGTTCATGCGCCTAATCAATTAGTCAAATCACTGATAGTAATCACTATTGTTGTTGTATGTAGTTGCATTTTCCAGTGCAGTAATAAACTATGGTGAGAACATTTAACACAAACATTAGCATTCTGAATACAAGTGGTATGGCCATTTGAATTATTTTTATACATTATTATATGGCTTTATGGTATTTAACTAACTATATTTTTAACTTTTAGCTCAGAGGTCCCTTGATTTTAGAATCAGATTTTTTTTTTTTTTTTATTATCAACCAGCTAGTACCATAAAGATGGGTGTTATCAGAATAACATACGCCCCTATCATACTCTTGTCTCGACGCTCTCTTGACAACTTATTATTTAGTGATAGCATTGGTGGTGTGACATATTTACAAGAGCATTTATCATGGACATTATAAAATTTTGAATGACCTTAGATAAGGAACTATAACAACAAGAAATATTCTCAAGTGCAACAAGTTTTCATAAATGTTCTTGTAGGAGGCTTATAATAGTATTATACAATGTGCTTATGTAGATATGACACTAGGTTATAAGGCAGAGGTTCTTGAGTCCGTAATAGTTAATCTAAAGTAATATAAGATAACACATTCTACAACAGTTATAAGAGCACTAGAAACCCACCATTTTTATGAGGTGTGCAAAATTCTTCGAATCTCTTGCTGGTCTTGATAGTCTCTTGCTTGGCTGCGCCTCTATCTGTTACTTCTATGGATTTGGTGGTTTTACTTCATTCATTATAATGTGATGTTCATCTTGTAACCACCTTATTTTATAAGTATCCGTCATGAACTCATGACATACCTAATAAATTAAAATAATAATTTTCCAGGTTTCTTGTAATTTAATTTTAATTTTTTCAGCATTTCCCTTAGTCCTTCTAAAACGTCTAGCTTCTGAGGAAATGCTTCTGTCATAATCTCTTTCCATTCTATTGCATGTTATAGTTTCCATTTTCTATTTTTTTTAATCCATACATTTTCCATTCCAGCTAGTCTTGCCTGCATAAAGTAGACTTTCTTCTGTTCTGATGTTAACATAACAGCGAGGTGGTAAATTTTGTCCAATTATTGATCACATGATATTTCATTGTTTTTGGGGCGAAAATAGGTGTGATGTCAGCTTATGCACCATCATTGCTAATAACACAAGTCTGTGCCTATTGTTATTGTGATTCTTATAATTTCATCATTTTTGTACGAGTACAAATCCTGTACCTCCCGTTGAGTCATCTAACTGTACCAGGATTTTTTTCTTTTTAGCTTTTGAATGTTGTCTTGAGGCGGGCATATTGGGCATCGTGAGCACTTCTGAAATTGTTAGAACAGGAGTATTAGGGTGGTACATGTATATCCTGGCAATTCCCTATATGATGACTTAGCTACAGTAGTAATCTCTCTCATGAGGTGAAATCTAAGAAGAGTACCTACTCCAAGCCTAGTAATTTCCTTTATGATAGAGTGGTAGTAGATTAAATGATACTGAGCGACAGTCTACTGATCCCTGTTAGTTTAGAGATTAAACCTATGACTAGAACCCAACACTACAAAGAAAACCTAGGTTATGATGATGTTTTAGGAGGCTAGACTTACTAAATTCGTTAGGAAAAACACAATTGTAAACACAGATATAAGTCATTAGATACAGCATTTATTATGTTACCTTCAACATACATTTTAACACAATAGGCAACCTGAAACTTTAACAGGTTACATTTTATACAGATTAACAAGTACAGTAACATCATTATTACAAGTCATATGTATTCTACAGAATAACATTAGTGACGGAATGACTTTTTACTTGATCTGAGGATGGAGTAACATAATCAATCGTCGAGTATGTACATTCAAAATACCTATTACTTAGCGTCCTAAGGCCTCACAGGTTTCTCTCAACATTTAACCCTTAATATGAACCCCTATTTGTAAAGTAATTAACGCATACTTAACTTTGTGACTTCCCTCACGTTTTCAACTACCTTTCCTGTATTTTTATGTCCTTTTCGTCTATTTCCTTAATACTTTTGTTTTTCTAACCCCGACACCCTTCCATGTTGTTTTTCTCCCGTTCGTTCTATGTGTTGCTAGTGCGTGAAGTCTCAAGTTCCTAACTTACATTTTCAATTTTTGTGTAAATTAATATGGAATAATCTTATAATCTAACAGTACCTACCTACACGGGTGAAGTCGGTTATGCTGTTTTTTGCAAAAAATAATAAGTAAGTACTTACCTATTCGATGTGTTGTTTTTCGGATAAGTACTTAATAATAAATGCAGACTGTACCGTACCGTACCTACCAGTAGGTAGTCTCGATGGTGATGATGACTACTGCTGAACATAGGGATAAGTAATGTATAGTGGCGCATGTACCTACCTAAAACCTACTTAAATCATCTGATTTGGCTGGGATGATTTGGATAGGTACCAAGGTAAGTAGGTACCTACCTACATACCTACGCCACTATTGATTTTGTTATGGTATAGGTAGGTAGATATGTAGGTATACCTAGGTACCTAACTAAACACTAATCATGATGATGGTGGCCTTTACGCGGCCTCCATATAGGTAGGTATGGCTACTGTTTGTACTACTATTGCTACTGCCAACAATTTATAACCGACTTCCAAAAAGGAGAAGGTTCTGTTCATCTGTATGGTTTTTTTGGGTGTTCATCTAGGTACTTACCTATATCGAATCTAAAAAGTATTTTTTAGTTCGAAAGGGTACCTACCTATGTACTTACTTCTGAGGTGGTCCCGATTAGGTACTAATTTAAGTATGGGCTTACCTATGTTGATTTTAAACTTTCGCGATTTGAACACATTATTACTTATTAAATTTTATTTACTTACTTATAGCGATTAGTCCCGTACCTAGTATATAATGAGGTTTACCTAGGTAGATGTTGTGGCTCGCATGGGGATGATGATAAGATCATCGAATGTGTTCAATTCATTTAAGTACATCGAATGTCGGTAATGATTCGATATTGGCCATCTAGACACGCGGCAGCGTGTCCAGCCAAGACTAAGAAAATGGTGTAGCAGCCTTGTGTAATAGGTACTTATAACACGAACCATTTCGAGCCACCTTTGACCCCTTCAAAACTCGAAAACTATTTAGCCTAAATATAAGTATGAAATTTTGCATATTTACTAAAGAAGGGTGCACGGGATTAACCGGTTAATATTTTTTATTTTTTTTGTTACTTAGTAAAAAAACCAAACATATTTTCTAAAAATGATACGAGTATGTGCTTCAAAAATATAGGGATTTTTGCTGTTTTCATATCACTAATTAATATTAAAATTAACCCACCAGAAAAATTACAATGATTTTTTTATTGTTTTTAAATTACGGATTACATATATAAGAAGTGACGGTATGGTCTTAAAGGCTTTAGCCTGTCCATAATTGGGCGAGTTATTTGAAAAAAAAAATCAATCTTTTATTACTGTTGCTGTCAAAAAAAAGGAAATGTCAAATTCAGTCAATCAGATGATGTATTTAGTGTTGACAGACTTCGTTCTCGGTATCCAGACTTATCAATTTTGGAAATGTTGACGTGTTGATGTAATAATTATTTTCTTTTTTAGTTATTGGCACATAATCCTGCGATAACTCGTTTTAGCTTGTAATATTTACGAACTGAGGTGTTATTATACATTTTTATAGAATCATACATTTTTGTATACTAAAAGATTATCAAAAAGAAAGAATACTCTTATTTTTATATGTACTTTTTATCATATACTTGACTACTAAAAACAAAAAGCTGAAGTTATCCGAGAAATTCGTGGCAATTTTAATATTACTCGTAATAATCCTTAAGGGTGCTATTCGAATCTCGGTTTCAGGCTACAGCACTACTACACACTTGCTTTACTACATTTGCAGCAGCTGCAGTAGGCCGGCAGTGGCTACACAACTGAGGCGTTAGTCCAGGTTTACACATAAATTGAAATTACATCTGTTCGATATGGCTCTATACATTTTTGTACAGCGCCCCTGGCGGAAACGATGAAGAACTAACCAAAATGTATGGAGCCACACGCGAACGCAAAAGTTTAAGTAAACAACACAAAACCTGGACTAAGGGATCTGGTTATCTACGTAGTTGTATGAATTTCTACAAAAAAAACCGAACACGGCTGCGGCAGCATGTGCTACCGAGCCTCGGCTGCAAGTGTTGTTAACCTGTTTAAACAAGTCCAACGTGCCTGTGATGTACGACGCAGGCAACCAGCATCGTAATCATTCCCGACTGCGGATACAAGCAGCGGCTCATGTGTGTGCTACCTCCATTCGCAACCTGCATCCGCAGGCTGCAGCCGAGGTTCAAATAGCTGGTTTACTTATATTCTTAACTTATAGTTGCGGTTCTTGTACTATTGCTAATGAAATGGATGAATACCGAACTTTCTTTATCATTCCGTTTTTCATTTTCTTTTTATATCAGTCCTAAACATTGAGCTTTTTTTGACGTGACAACGTGTTATAAATCGATGAACTCCAAAAAGTAATTTGAAATTACAGACAAGATGACATGCACTGATTAAAAAATCAATATCAAATATCATTGAGACAATATTGACTAAAAATACATGACATCAAGTTTTTAAAATCGAGCACCATTTTAGCACTCTGAACATAACAAACCTGTCAATCCATAATCTTTAGTGTGTATATATGTCTATAAATAGGTACTTATAGCTTGAAAATTGTTTTCGTCTTTTCTTATATTATATTCATTTTTAGCCAAATTGTACATATCTGAACAGTTTTAGAAGCGTCATAAATTACATTGGTGAACATAACATTCTTAGAAAATAAGAGGAGAAATTAGTCTGTTCGTATATGACAGGTTCTGGTATGTATGGGCTCGCGCAACCTTATTTATTTAGCTTATCTACAATACAACATTTCATTAATTATGCCATAACAGTTAATTAAATATTAACGTTTATAAACCGGGGTTTCATTGACTGATTCACTGACTCACTCACTGACTTATATAATATCAAAAACCTATCCCACTTCTAGATGATAGTCTACCTAGACTATTAGGCATGTACAAAAGAAAAAATTTAAAACTTTGAACTTTTACCCCCAACCCTATACTCATACTCATTTATTGGTACATTTTAGTACACGTCATATAATTACATCAAATATTAATTTAATAATTTTAATATATAATAGGGGATGAAAACTTGTATGAGACTTCTACAAATTTTCATGCTATGAGTCTAAAAATTGATATAAAGACTCCCTGTTAAAATTAATAAAACACACATTTCAGGATTTTTAATAAATCAGCTCCTACCCCCTAAAATTGAGGGATGAAAATATGTATAATATCACTTTCGAAACTTGATGCTAGAAGTCAGAAAATGGATATGAGAACTCGTTGTAATCCTACTAATATTATAAACGCGAAAGTTTGTGAGGATGGATGATGGATGGATGGATGTATGGATGTTTGTTACTCTTTCACGCAAAAACTACTGAACGGATTGAGATGAAACTTTGCAATAATATAGCTTATATATCAGAATAACACATAGGCTATAAATTATAATGATATTGCGTCAAAAATCAAAATATCATGCGGGCGAAGCCGCGGGTAAAAACTAGTAGATAATAAAACACCCTTATAAATATATTAATATAATAAATCACCCCCAAACCCTAAAACTGGGAGATGAATGTTTGTACGACACTTTTGCAAAGTTTGATGCTATATAGATGTCCAAAAATTGATAAAGAGTTCTTTGTTACAAACAATAAAACAAGTACCTATATCAAGATTTTTAGTAAATCACACCCTTTTTTTCACTCAGGAAAATCCTTTATGGATACCACCAAACCTGGGGAGGCCGGTGGTTATGCGCTAGTCAGTGGCATACCGACTAAAAACCTGGGGTGTTTCCGCCACTGCGCCACTATGTCGGGGCTACGGGCACGCTTCCGCACTCCTCCGCGGCAGTAAATCACCCCCTGACCTTTAAAACTGGGGGTTAAAAGGTTGGTATGAGACTTCCGCAAGTTTGGAAGCTTTGAAAATCGATAAAATCACTCCTTGTAGTACCTACACTAAAAAGAAGTGAAAACAAAAAAAAACATTTTCTTGTGAAATGTATCCAAGACTAAATCACATTTCTCACTATCAAAAAGTTGTCAGATCTCACGTAAAGCCAAGCTTCTAACTCTACCCGGCTAACTCTACAAGTCCTACTTCACGAACTCTACAGCGGCTTGGCTGTTTCGCTAACTGCACATGGGCGTAAAGTGAATATTAATTAATTATTCACTGTTCACTTAGTTCTTGTTGTAACGTAACGGCCAAGTCACATATATTGAATAAGGTTAGAGTTTGTGGAGTAAGGACTTGTAGAGAGGCGTGTAGAGTTAGAAGCTTGGCTGTACGTGCGATCTGACAACTTTTTGATATGATTGATTTTGACGTGAAATGTGATTTAGTCTTGGCTACATTTCACATAAAAATGTTTTTGTTGGATTTAATTTTCTTGTGCCATTCCTAGTAGGTAGGTACGAGTACTACACACAGGCTCCGTGCCAGCAGTGGCGGCGGTTGGGTAGTACTATATTCACATGAAAGTCCACACTGAATTGAACTTTACCCTCTACGTAATAGAAGCTAAGTTTTTTCTTTACTGATGATCGGCTTCATAGCAAAGGCGCCGCTTATCTATTTTTGCTAAAAATTCAGGCTGAATTGAACCTTATTTATACGGAATAGAAGGTAAGTGCTTTCTACTTTAGTTGTCTGGTAATAAAGGCACCGGCACACGGCGGTGGCGGCGGTTGGTGTAGGTAGGTACCTTCTGAGGCAGGAAAAGCCACGCTGAACTGAACTTTACTACTCAGGAAATAGAAGTTAGGAACTCTACTAAATAAGTACCTAGTATTTTTCTGTGACTGCATTTTCGTTATGGTTGAAGACATCTTCTATTCTATAGTTCACTATACATATTCTTCCAGCCATCGCGTCAGCAATAGGTTGTCCACTGCCTACTCGACTCCCTAGTATATTCCTTTGTGCTGGTAGGTAGGTAAGACCTTCCGAAGCGGCTAGTATCCAGCGTAGGTAGGTACCTACCTAGGCATTCCAGACGTAGGTAAGTAGGGGAGGTGGGGGCACTACCGCATGTAGGGGCACAACCGTTTTTTACCATTTTGGCCGTTTTTTTTTTTGAAATAGCATCATATTTTCCGTAGGTTCACACATTTTTAATGGCCGCTCTTTTGTCATGTTGTGTCAGCGTCGTTGGTTGTGTAAAGAAAAAGTAATTTGCATATATGTTAATTTTAGTAAGTTTCTTATAATTACGTACCAATTTTTTAGATGCAATAAGTAGAATGATTTACTAGTTGCATGATTAAGTAATTTACTAATCTGGAGAGCATTTATTTGAGCTATGTTTACATTATTTGTTAGTAACCTAACCTCAAAATACAAGACACTGCGGATATCAATTTTCAAAACAAGTGCTTGGGGACAAAACCACATAGGGGCACAACCACATAGGGGTGGTTTTGCCCCTAAAATATTTTTGTATACTTACTATTTTAGTTTGATACTTGAGTTTTTGCATTTCTAGGTATGAAAGCTTTTGAAAATGGCGCACGTAGTTTACGTGCGCTGTACCTCCAACGAGGCGAATCTGTCTTCCATCCAAACACATTTATCACGACCATCAACATCTATATTGGTCCATCATGAACCAGTTTCACAATCAACTATTAAATCACAGTCTTTCAAGCAAACACATCCATTCCCGCCATCATCACCCATAACATGCTCTGTTGTTCATTATGAATCCATTCTACAATCACCTAATCAAGCACAGTCTTCTAACCAAGCAAATCCACCTTCCATCCCAGCACATTTACCACAACCATTAACATCCACATTGGTTTATAATGAATGAGGCCTGTGCAGGAATGGATGAAGAAGACGCTTACGAATATGTCTGTGATTTTTGGCAATAACGGCAAAAATCGGTTGTGCCCCTAACGAAAAGTGCTGGGTCGGTTGTGCCCCACTGTAGGGGCAAAATCGATTTTTCGTGTTTTTAAAGTTTTGAGGCTCTATCCACTTTTTATGATGTTTTCATGCGTAAAAACTAATTAAATGTGTAAGAAAAATAGTATTGTTAGTTAATAAAAGCGTGAAAATTGGTAATTTCCTCTATATTTTAATCGACTGACTGTTATTGGGGCGGTTTTGCCCCCACCTCCCATACCTATTAGGTTCCAGGCTTTATTAGGCTTATAAAGATTCAGTTAAAGAAATGTGTCGCGATATCTAAGTAAGTAGGTACTTACCTAAACTGTTCGAAGAACTACTAATGAAAGTAGAGATACCTAGGTAGGTAGGTACTTACTTACCAACCTGATCCTTGGTCAGTTCTCTTTGTTGGCGCAGCTCTTGCCTGCCGGTGTGTAGGTATACTCGTAGGTATAATATTACTTATACTTAGCGTCCTTTGACTATTTAGTGTCAGCACGTAACTCTAGCGCGAGGAAACTGAGGAGGGGATGGCTGCGCATGGTGACCGCTATACTAAACCCATGCGCAGCCATCCCCTCCACACTTCGCGCAGCGCTAGACTTAAATGCCGCTACCTGTACCTAGGACGTAGTGTTAAGTAGGTATATCTTCTTTGCCTAGGGTTCATAAAGCTTCATTGGCCGTCCACCTACAAGCCCGTGTGTCCTGCACACTGCCAGTGCAACTTGCTAATCAGCTAGGTTATCGGCGGCTAATCTAAGCTACAGGTACCTAATTAATCCTCGTGCAATGAGGTCACAAGTTTCAGTTTTTTGTTGTTTTTTTGTTCATCACATCTAACACTTTACAAATCTAAATGTTTTGAATAGTGCAATAGCAAAATACCTAATTTGACAAAGATACGTTTTGGTCTGAAAAAATATCAGGCGTAAGGTTCAAATTAAAATTCACATTTCTTATCACGTTCGGCTCTGAACGGGTCTAAAAGTATCAAAAAATACTTTCAAGTAATAAATTTAATAGTAAGTTCTAGTTTTCTGCAGAAATTCAGTAAATTTTACAGACATTTGAACCTCTTATATTTTGTTTTTTAAAAGTTGTTCCGCTTTGAAATATGAGGAATTTTGTGATTTAATTTATTTTAAACCAAAAAATGTCGTGTAGCAAACGTTTTAGGCAATAATATTACTAAGTTGACGAAGTTAATAAGTAAATACCATACTTGCGTATGCAGCGCTAATGATGAGCATTATTGGCACTATTACCAATGAATATTTTCTTTAAAAACATGCTGGCCATGCCCACGCCGCGCCGCACAAGCTTCGTAAAGTTTTAAACCATATTAGATAGATGGCGCTGTAAGTAAGAAAATGAGTCCGCGAAACCACCTAGTCCAACGACGGCTGAATTTGAGAACTAACTACTACGGAAACAAAAAAACTAAGGACTATAAGGGTGCGTTCCAAAACAGGCAATATTCACTCGGTAAAGGGTGAAATTAGCTCGATGCTGGTTCCGAAACGCAACGGTGAATTTTACTCTAGTGTTTTGGAACGCCTCCGACAGAGTGAAATTCCACCTGACAGTTGAAATAATTGACCCTGGTAAAACCAGAGTTGAATTTCACTCGGCTGTCAAAATTGACGTAACGAGAGAAGTTATATTGAAAACAAGCGGTTGAGGAAAAATAAATTGAAATTTTTATTATACCAATTCACACTAAACTGGGTATTCTGCGACGGCAAAATATTATAAGCACTTTAGATAAAGATGAAACTAGTAATATTATATTATACTATATAAAGCTTTATTATATAAAAGTTAATGCTGTTGTTAATTAAAGATCTTTTTTGGGCATATATTCTGGATCGGCGCGCGAAATTCAAATTCTCTTCAACTAGAAATTATTAGGGTGATACAGTTTTGTATAAAGACTGTTCACTATTTCGGTTTTTTATGTATATACTAAGTCAAAACTACTTATTTTCGCAAAATGACTGTACATGAGTACAGTCCGTTCACAGCTACATGAAGTTGCTTTCTCTGATACCCATCTCTGTGTCTCTCTCTAACCTGTGATTGTGTGTAATAACTAGGCAGAGACAGTGACAAATATCAGAGGCAAAACAACCGTGTACAGACTGTAATGTATCTCCACATACACATCTTGACATAAAACCTAAGAAAAATTGAATTTCGCGCGCCGATCGATGCTATTGCTGGTTCTACTCGTACCAGAGCTTATGTGCGATTTGAACGTACGACAGATCGAAGAGTAACATTTTCTTGGAAAAAGGATGATTTTCATGATAAGTACCTATTTACAGAAGAATTTTTACTGAGAATTTATATACCATTTTAGGAAATGATGACCTACATAAATAAAAACCAAAAATCAACCATGTAGAAAAAGTATCAGTAAAGAAACAAAAGGAACATTTATTGCATAAATGGTAACACTTAGGTAATTCATTTTTCCAAGATCGTTCCAAAACATAATTCGCTCCGTGTGATTTTCACCCTCTGCAGCCTAGTTCCGAAACCAAAATTCATCCGGTAAAATTCGCCCGACAAACAGCTAAATGTTTTGGAACGCACCCCAAGTGATTGAGACGCCAAGTCTGACGGACTTCAACGGTGGTGCGGAGTCATTTGAGGTATGTGTAAAGGCCGAATGAAACTTGGCGGCTGTGAAGTTAGCTGCAAGCTGCAGATAACCCAATCCTGACTGAAGCCCACTTAGCATCTGCGCAGCTTCTAGCTAACTTCACAGCCGCCAAGAAGTTTGATTCGGGCCATACTTCAGACTTGAGGTATTAAGTTGTTGATTTATTTAAAACTAGCTTTTGCGCGCGGCTCCGCCCGCGTGGTATTATGAGTTTTGTGCTATCCCACAGGAGCCTCTTACTTTTTCGGGATAAAAAGTAGCCTAGGTCACTTTCAGCCCCTGATAGTTCAGTTATCCAAGCCAAGAATCAACTCAATCCGTTGCTGCGTGAAAGAGGAACAAAACAATTTTTTGGATTTATAATATTAGATTTATAATTTAAATTAGTATGATTGTCAACTAATTTAGATAAAATTTAAATAAGACTTTTGAAGGATGATCTACCAAACAAAAAATCATTATCGAAATCGGATTACTCTGTAAAAAGTTGTGCGTGGTCTTACGTACGTAAATAAAAAACCGGACAAGTGTCAGGCTCGCAGATCGAGGGTTCCGTACAAATCCAGAAAATTTCACAAAATTGGGAAGTAAAATCTGTATGACCTTACCTACATGATACGATTTACTCACTTTGAATTTTGAACCCATATTTTGTAAATTTAGAGACCCTATTTTTTGTGATTTAAATTAAAATATACAGTTTTCATATTTATTCCTATATGTATACTCTGAGACAATGCTTCTCGCCAAATTTCATAGTTCTATGTCAACGGGAAGTACCCTGTAAGTTTTGATTTTTGTGAGTGTCGAAATATGCGTCTTTTACGACATAAACGGCTCTAACTTTATTAAACGATAACTGAGAAGTTTTTCCTTCACACGACTGCAAGAGATCATAGATATACGTATATAGTTTAAATTTCAACTCGATATCTTTACGCGTTCCCGAGATAAAGAGTCTTGACATACACACAGACGTACAGACGGACAACAAAGTGATCCTATAAGGGTTTCGTTTTTTCCTTTTGAGTTACGGAACCCTAAAAATAATTATGCGCGTCGAATTAAGAACCTCCTCCGTTTTTTCGTCGGCTAAAACTACGGCACGAGTTAGAACGAATTACGAAAGATAATGCGGTAGAATAGATCCGGCAGCTGTTGTGCGTCTAAGAACGTGTCAATACGTAGGTATTTGTCAACCTTAACAGCTGTAAGCTTCGATCACCAATAGACGCTGTAAGCTTCGATCACTATTGGTGATCGAAGGCTGTAAGCCAAAAATTCCATAATTTTTGTGTTGTAACATCCCTAATGTGGCACTCGCGTTAGGACTAATAGTAGTTTTTATTCTGTGATAGAAGCTCCCCCACTAGCAGCGCAGGCAGCCGGGAGTCACAAAGGCGGACGTGTGTTTCACCTGGTACCCGGGTACCAGGTGAAACACACGTCCGCCTCACAGGGGGCGCCCTCTACTCCGGCGCACGGCGTGTGTTTCACAAAAGTCTTCATTATGGGCCCAACCCAAAATTTGAGAAAAAACCACGGTTTCTGCCGATTTTCCACAATTTTGTCGATTCCAAGTTGCAATTTTGTATGGAATAGAGGATTTTTTTTCACAAATATCGTGATTATTATTTGTTCATAAAGATGGTCTTCATCACGGCCTTTCGGCCGAGTACAGGGCGAGCACTATATTAGCAGTATACGCAACCCATCATCATCCAGTCATCAGTCTAGGACATCCACTGCTGGACATAGGCCTCCCCTAAAGATATCCAATTAGACCGGTTAGTAGAAGCTTGCATCCAGCGCGATCCTGCGGTCCTAATGAGGTCATCCGTCTACGTTGTGGGTGGTTATTCTACGCTGCGCTTACCGGTAGGTGGTCTCCACTTGAGAACTTTACAACTTGCTAATCCGCTGGGCTTTATCGGTAACTTTAGTAGTTCTACGGATCTCCCTATTCCTGATTTGATTTCGCAGAGACACTTCGAGCTTAGCCCTACAAAAATATGAATGACAATGCAATAATATGGTACCATGGAGCTGATCTGATGATGGAGTCGGAAGGTGGCCATAGGAACTCCTGTACTGAACAAGATAGACCCGTCGTGTTTGGGCTGGTGCTTGCCAAGACAAGTAAAACTGTCTTGGCTAGCACGAGGCACATACGACAATAAATACGACTTTTTAAATACAAGTTTTTGAGACCCTGGATATCGGGTCTCAAAAACTTGTATTTAAAAAGTCGTATTTCATAATAATTTATCATTTTGCAAATGAAACAAAAAACGGTGAAGATAGCCCGTTGATATCGGAGTAACGTCATTGGCCCGACTTCTGAACTTAGGTGGGCTTTATCTTTATCGTTTCTCGTTTTATTGACAAAACAAAAATTATATTGGAAACTGTATTTTTGTTTCCATCTTTCGATAATCTGTCGGACCAATTATTTATAATGATATTTATTTTTCTTAGCTATCATGCCTGTTTGTGCAATAATTAAGAATCAATCGAGCTTACCTGTTAAGAGAAGATTGATGATAATTATCCGAAATCACCGAAAAAGAGACTGCATAGCTCCTTACTTATTCACCAATTTATTTACTCAGTTGCAAGCGTCCCCGGGGCGCGCGTACTACGCGCGCGTGTCCACAATTTTTTAGAGTTTTTTCGTTTTTTATATAGCAACACTTGTCCGTTATGTCATTGGAGTTCAAAGGAGAGGCGGGGGAGCATTTCACAACCTTTAGGTATATAGAGGCAGAGCCATACAGGAAGGCCCAACGTAGGACAGATTTATCTTTCTGGGACTTTTTCAAAGTTACACGTATTTAGCGTCAGTTTTCAAAGGTCCCGCCCAAGGAGACCTTTGAAAACTGACGCTAAATACGATCCGATTTCGCGGTTGGCTCACACAAAATCAGAATATATACGAGAAATTTTACTTATCTTGATCATGACAGTTTCGGTATCGAGCATCTCAAATATGCAGGAGTTCACATGCCGCCTGTACTCTCCATGTTTTTAATTTGTGTTTGTGTTATGGGTATTTACCTGAGGAGCTGACAAAGTTGATTGTTGTACCGATCATCAAGTGTAAGAATGGGGACGCATCGGACAAGAGCAATTACCGACCTGTCTTAGTGGCAGTGATACTGTCAAACGTTCTTGACAGCCTGCTTAATTATGTACTAAATCGTCACATCAAATTACATGATGCTCAGTTCGGTGTTAGGGCCGGGCTGTCAACAGAAAATGCGATCTTAAGCAGGCTGTTAGGTACTACACGGGCAGGAAGACGCTTGTATAGTTGTATACGCCTTCTTCTTGGAAACACCCCAGGGTTTTTAGTGGGTATACCGTCCAACGGGGACTCCTACATAACCACCTAGCCTCCCCCGGGGCGGGGTGGTAAAAAAAAGGACTGCAACGCTGCGTTTAAGGCGTAAAAACATTTGGACTTCTGGGCGAATACGAATGGTAAGATGCAGAACTGCAATTCAGCGCCGTAAAGGGTTAAGATATTAGGTTTCTTACATGTAACTTAATGTTATAAATTAAATGAGTATGAGTAATTGAGTTTATATTCAGGAACGATGACGCGAGCATCCACGATACAAACTAGGTCTACACGATCAGTACGGAAAATTCTTGTGTGCATTGTAATAACAGATTTTAAATCAACATTACAATACTGCCCTCCCGAGCTTAATGTGCAGTAACAGCAACAGAAACGAAAAACAGAAAACAAAACAGAAAAACGCGCTTAAAGATCGGATACTATCAAAAATATACCAAAACGATTTACTTATTTGATAAAATTTTAAATGCGAAGTGAATCGAATCATAATAAACTATGTTTCTGCGTATGCTGTTACATTATCTTTGTTTATAGGTACTAACTATTTTTCTAAAATCTGTTAAAAATCGCTATCACTGCACTTTTGACCTGTAATTTTTGCTAACTAAAGTGCGGTATCAATATGAAAATACTGCTATTTAATAGGTTTTTTATAATTAAATACGCAAGTTTTTCACATGTACTTAATACAAAAACTACATGTTTTGTTATATTGGGTTATCCGCGGCTTGAACCTAACATCAAACCGCTTAGTTGTATGATTCAACCTACAGAAGGTAAGTGCTCTACTCGCCCCATCCAGCGGGCTCAGGAAGATGATGATGATGGATAGTCGATCGATATGTATGGGAAGCTTCGGGATATTTCATCAGTTAAAAATAGGAACATGAGGCAGGGGCCCGGATCAGTTTGCTAACATTGACGCACATCTGTACCTAACAAATATTTCACACGTGTTTCTAAGGATGAGTTTTCACAACCTACTAGTCAAACATGCGAAACAAGACCAGTGCAAGACCACGAAAAGCCACGAAAAGAACTATTTTCGATGTGTAAAAAAATTACAGATATATTCTTTGCCATAACGCTGTCTCGTTCTAACATCACGAAAGCAAAGAAGATATAATAATACTTTCTACGTACGAAACACGTACGAAAGTACTATTTCGTGGCGCGCATCCTAGCCCGGCTGTATTTTGTTTTAGACAAAAAAAATGGCTGTCTGTAAAGTCGGTTTATGGACGATAATATTTTATATATTACGTGATAACGTCATGTTGAATCAACAACTGGAACAAACCGAGCGCTTAGGCTAATCGTGCCTCTCTATCGCTTGTTGCACGCTCTCGCTTGCACCTGTGCTTGCACGCTCGGCTCAAGCGGAACGTGACACTATTTCGTGCGTGCAGCCGGCGTTCATCGGCGTGTTAGGGTAGTGGATATGGCCCAATCATCCTTCGTAGGTAAGGTTAGCCTATGTTCAGCAGTGGACTAGGTATTAAAACAGGTCGGTACACTACAGTCAAGTCCAAACTGAAGTCTGACATACCTAATAATTAATTTTTGTAAAAAAATGGTAGAACCGCCTTCCATCGTGTACAAAATTAGAATATTTCGCTCGAATTGTTTACATTAAGCTCGAAACATACTATCGGACGCGACTGACAGCCGCGACTTAGCAATGTGCACAGTCTTAAAACATCAGGTGTGCCAGATTGCTCTCGGACGTCCGAACGCTCAAGGTCGTCCGAAGGTGACGTCCGCGACTTACGTCCGATAGTGTGCATGGCTCTGTGTACTTTCATAGTCTAGGTCGTGGCTGTCAGTCGCGTCCGATATAGTATGTTTCGATCTTTATTGTTGAGTTTTCAAAAACGGCTCAGCCGATTTCTGTAAAATTTAAATGGGACCACCTCGGGAGTAGATTCTTTTGAACTACCGTGAAATATGCCAACTTTGCATCCAAGGGTTTCTTTGCCCAGAATGCAATCTGCAAGGAGATCCGTTTCTATTGAAAAATATTCTAGTGTTATGGGAACATTACTAACTTTGGAAGAAAGTAGGTTTTACGTGTCACATCACTGAATACATCGTTGGTAGCCAACTTCATTAAGTAACGTGTCGGAACAAGACATGGCAAAAACAAAGGGCGGTTTGTGTTATTGTATGTTATAAATATCGAATTGCTCAGTGTTTTAACCGTAGTTTCGGCGATAAAGGCTCACACAATCAAAAGATATGATGATGGGCAAAGTTATCTAATGATTTCAAGACCTCAGAATGGCTACTTTGCCAGCGTTCAAAAAAGTGTTAGGGTTGTCACTTTACAATAAAACATGTTTTATTTTACTAATTACTAATTTGCTAAATTAAAGAAAAAATATGTATAAAAATATATACTATATTAATTTATTATTAATATACCTGTATTAAAAGTTGATATTTTTAAAAAAAAAACAAGCACAAATCTCGGATCCGACAAAGAAAGTCTAGTCCAGACGTAAAATAGGATCGAGAATGTACAAAAATTACTCTGAAAAAATGCTAAAATTAGCATGCGAAGCAGTTAAGTCAAAAAAAATCTTTCAGAGATGCTGAACAACAGATTGGTGTACCAAGAAGGATAATAATCAATAAAATTACAAAACAACATGTTAAGTCTGTGGGGCATCCAACTGCAGAAGAAGAAAATAACACTAAGGGTTTTACAAGTTTTTGATGAATATGGGTCTCCGATATATGAAAAAAAAACTCACAGACCCATAAATTCAAAAATCAAAATCCTGGTGATGCATGGTTCCAAAACTTTTGGTCTAGACATAGTAATGAATTAACTGTAAGAACTACTCAAAATATTTCAAAGGCAAGAGCAGAAAAAGGGCCACAAAAAATCGCAGAATATTTTGATAATTTAAGTGGTGTTTTTATGATAATTTAAATTTTTTGTTTTTATTATTATTATTTTGAGCCTGTGTTGTCCCACTACTGGGCAAAGACTTCCCTTCCCTCCTTCCGGACTCCGCGATCTACTGTGTTGGTGGTCCAGTGATTTCTTGTGATTACTAAAAATTACTAACTCAAATGTGGCAGCCCTATCACATTGAAATCACAACTTTTATTTAGTATGGAAAAGAGAAAATATAACAAGGTAACATTGCCCACTCATTTCAAAAGCAAAGTTGTTTCATAATCGGTAAGATTTTTAAATTAAACTCCTTTATTACCCTAATACTTTTAATAGTTTGTTTCTAACTGGCAAAAAGGCTATACTTTCATCAAAAATGAACACGGGTAATGTTGGCTAGAATTGCAGATAACTTTGCCCGCCATCAAAATCAATGAAATGTTGGACAAAATGTTGACTTTTTAAAAAACTTACTAAACTAGACCATGCCCATGATCCTGCAGATTACGGCATTAAAGAAAAAATACCTCAGAACTAGTAAAAAAAAACAGATACTTCAAGTTTTCTAAAAAAAACGGGCAAAGTTGGCATATTTCACGGTACTCGTAAAAAAGATTTTTTCGATTCGGTTCACAATTGGCGAAATTATTAATGAACATAGGGGCCGTTCAAGTATTACGTAAGCACTATAGGGGGTGGAGGGGTCTATCCGTTGCTTATTTTTGATGACATGGGGAGTGGGGGGGTCTATATGGTGATTAATTACAATTATTTACCGCTCTTCCCCCCTTGTCAGCAAAAGTAAGAAAATCTCTCACCGCCCCCTCCCATTCTTACGTAATCATTGGTACCTCTACCTATATGCATTTTGCTTTTTTTATTGATTCATTAAGGCAGATTCATGCAGGATATATGCATTTTGCTTTTTTTATTGATTCATTAAGGCAGATTCATGCAGGATATATGCATTTTGCTTTTTTTATTGATTCATTAAGGCAGATTCATGCAGGATATATGCATTTTGCTTTTTTTATTGATTCATTAAGGCAGATTCATGCAGGATATATGCATTTTGCTTTTATTATTGATTCATTAAGGCAGATTCATGCAGGATATATGCATTTTGCTTTTTTTATTGATTCATTAAGGCAGATTCATGCGGGATATATGCATTTTGCTTTTTTTATTGATTCACTAAGGCAGATTCATGCAGGATATATGCATTTTGCTTTTTTTATTGATTTATTAAGGCAGATTCATGCAGGATATTTCCTGCAAAATGCATATAGGTAGAGGTACCAATGATTACGTAAGAGTGGGAGGGGGCGGTGAGAGATTTTCTTACTTTTGCTGACAAGGGGGGAAGAGGGGTAAATAATTGTAATAAATCTGCTTACGTAATACTTGAACGGCCCCATACACAAAAAAGACATGCAGATGAACATAGAACCTCTACCTTTTTGGAAGTTGGTTAAAAAGAAAGATCCTTGGCATCAACTAGGTTAGGTACATGTATGGCCTATAGATCTTTAATATCACTGGATGTGTGGAAGCGGCTTGCAGCCAGCGCGAACCTGCGGCTTATTTACAGCCGATCGAAAAGGCGCGCGTTAGTTGAATTCATATGCTCCTACAATGGCTTTTCTATTTGTAGGTAGCTTTTTAATAGTAGATTGTATCATACGGGAGCCAAATAATATTTTTACGACGTGGGCGCTTTTTTGAATCCAGAGCGAAGTGAGGGATTCTAGAGTAGAATCCTGAACGTAGCGAGGGATTCAAAGTACGTCGCCCGAGACAAAAATATATTTTGCGCCCGAGTGGTACACTCTACTTTTTGTCGCCTCTATGATAAAAGGCGCCTCATATTTCATTGTAATATTATTATTTAATAAAACGTAGAGTAACAACTAAATTGAATTTAAATGGTATCTAATAATAAAACTAATAAAAACTTATGTTTACATTCTTTTCATTCATTTTCTTGTCGCTGAACACTAACATTACAAATACTTCCAAATTCAAAAAGTGCGCGGCAAAGATAATTCCGGCGCACTTATAAAGTTCTTTACAGAAAACACCACCTTTGGGCGCACTTAAAGGCGAACCAAGTAGTACTTTTCGAATAGATGTGATGAAAACAATATTTGTGGTTTAAATTCACCCGTAGTAAGAACCCAGCTTTACTCCTACAGTTTATTACACTAGGTACCTACATACGTACGTTTCACATCAACCTCAGTATCATCAGTGACTACACGTCTTTACGCGAACATAAAAAAACAAATTCAGTCAAAAATAACAACTCGACAAAACAGTATCTTACAAAAGGATCCATAATTATCTCGACATGGGAATGATTCGAGTCTTGATTTTCGTCTCATGTCTATCATTCGTGAGAAGTGCTATTTTAGACGCGTCATCTATAAGCGAGTTGCAAAAAATGGCGCAAGCAGAATTTAACAACGATTACGACGAGAATGCCTACGAGAAGGCTAAACAGCAGTTTGAAGAGGACGCCAGAAATGGACAAATGGACCATTTGAAGCAGCAGCTGGAGGACTGGCTGAAACTCGGCAACCAAGACAAATTGAAGGAAATGGAAGAAATTAATGATAAGTATCCTGAGTGGCCGGTGTACAAGCCACGCTCTGTACCAGGTGGCAATTACTAAAAGATCACGGAAGAAGTCATAAATTCTTCGAGTTTTCTGTGTGAGATCATATTTAGTGTTTAACCAGAGGTAACGGAATAAAAAAAGGTTTAACTGCGCGTGCAACGACGCAGCAGGAACATAAACGTCGCCGCGCGCGCGATTAGATCACCGATAGGTACTGAAGTTGATATTTGGAAGTATACCTAAATGGTAGTCTAGTTTTTCGTTATTAATTAATTTTCTACTTGTTTTACTAGTTTATTAGGTATATTAGAATTACGTTCCATATACCTAGTCCGTACCATAACCGCTGAGATTGGACTAGTGGAAATTTATTGAAGAATTTGGCACAAGTCGTTAAATGAATACATGATTAATACCTGTTTTCAGCACGCATTTATTATCTTTTAAAAACTACCAGAATAGAGTGATATTTTTAAAGCAAACCTATTAGTTAATTATATTCGTCAAAAGTCGACCCTAGGTACTAGTCAGCGGTTATGGGACGGAGAATAACAACGAGTATTGTGATTTTATAGATTGTCTTTTTTTGTTGGTATAAGATTTACTGTTTCAGGTAAAAGTGACTAGATACTATATTCTAGACTATAACTATGTATTCTTGAAACTATAAGGTATGTATGTGAGAAACAATATTTACCTTCTGCTTAGGTACCTAGTGTAAGCAGATATATCAAATCAGTATTTGTACTTATTCATGTGTATAATGTATGCATAAATAAATACAGAATAATAGAAATAAAATAGAAAAACTGGTATATCATTGTGGTAACATTTTATTATCAGTAATGGTCTTGCAGTGCGCACGTCTCTCATGCGTGTAAAGCGCCGCAGGTTGCTTGTACTGCGCGCCGCAGCGAGAACATAAATGTCGCCGCGCGCGCGAGTGGGTCGCTGCGTGCACCGACAGCGAGGTTGATGTCTGGAACAACCAACAACTTATGCTGGGCACGCTGCCAACTGGCAGTGGGCTTGAGCATTTGGATTATCTTTAGACCTGCAAGGGTCTGTGGATGATCCAATTGCTTTCTATGTAGTAGTAGCGTAGGTAGTTTTAGCGTATAAAGTAGTAGTTTTCAAATGATGTATAATGAAATAATTTTACATCATTTGAAAGCTTGTTTTATGGGCTTCTCAAAAATATTTACTATATTTTTTTTCTTGATTTGTACGGAACCCTCGGTGTGCGAGCCTGACTCGCACTTGTCCGGTTTTATTCGAATGTCGAATTTATCTTAATCGAAAAAAATCACAACCAAATAAATTTAAAAAGCGCTTGTTTCGATAAACCATCATTGTGAACAACTTTTACTATGGGATCAACTCTGAATTCGAGGAAGATAAATCAGCTGTTCCATACAATATTGACACTTAACATCGACAAATGTATGATACTGCTGAATTGTTTCTCGAATTCTAGGTAGGCCCATAGTAAAAGTTGTTCATAATAATGGTCTTTATAACCTAGCCTTTCGGTTTTTGTAATTTTAATTGGTTGTTTAATTTTTCGACTAAAATAAATTCGACAGTCGAAAATGTAAGAAAAAAGTTCTCATTAGTTCGACGGTCGGACTACTGAGAAGGAAAATTCTCACTAGTTCGACGATCGGACTAATCAATCGGACCAGTGGGAAAGTTCCCGTTGCGCAAATTGCGACCTGTATAGGAGAACCAACATCCGGACAGATGAAAGAAAATTGTGGCAACCAAGGGAGACGCTTCGCTCGTTCGGTGGAATACTTACGTAGAATTTGTTCCCGCAGTGCGTGCACTCGTGGTCTCTGGTGCGCGGCGCGCCGTGCTGCTTTTGGCGGTGGTCCTTGAGACGCCATTCTGATATGAACAACTGTAATCACAAATGTTTCGTGGATTATTAGTCAAGCCAAACTTAGGCTTTTCTTGTCACCCTTTTTGACCGAGCAAACGGAGGAGGTACAGAGGGCTAAGTGCGAGATTTTCGCTCGAACTCAATCGCGTTAACGTTTGATGTGATTTCTATGGAAATGGCTTAGCGCCATCTTCTGTCACGTACTGAAAACTGAATAGCTAAGTGTGAGTATTTTTTACGATAATGTAACGAGCGCCAAACCGATCGAACACGAGCGCGGCAACGTCTGTGATTGGCTAATTCAAGCGTGTGTGTCAATGTGCTCGCGTGTGTGCGCGGCGCGCTCGGTCAACGCGACTTAAAAGTAAATCGATTTGATTTGCAAATCTCCCACTTGACACTCTGAATTCGACGCGTATATATGTATATTTTTTTAATGTACAACCACTTTATATAGGTAGTGATTCGATTTTGATAATTATTTTTTTATGACCGACGAACCGGGCCGGAGGAGGTACGCAATTCAACGGGTATATATTTTTTAATGTTTAATCACGCATACCTTTTTACATAGTAGTCCGATTTCGATAATACTTTTTTATTGGAAAGAGTATACTTCGAAGTTGCTCCTATTTAAATGTTATCAAAATCGGCTGACCCATTTTTGGTAAATCAACAATAATGTGAAAAATGCTACATCGATCAGTGCGAAATATTCGCGAATTCTGTACACGGGTAAAGTCGGTCATGCTGTTTTTTTGCGAAAAATAATTATTATTGGAATAAGAATACTTCGAAATTGGTCTCATTAAAATTTTATCGAAATCGGCTGAGCCATTTTTGATAAATCAACGATAATGTAAAAATGCTTCCCATCCGTGCGAACTATTCACGGATTTTGTACACGGCTGAAGTAGGTCATGCCATTTTATGCAAAAAAATAATTATATTGTATGTTCCTGTAACAACATTTTAAGATTTTCTACACAGAACTTAGTACAGACCGAATACAGGTCGGCGGATATTAAGTTAGCTGCAACGCTGCGCAACATCGAACCTTAACCAAAGAAGATATAATAATACTACGTATAGAACGGTCACTCGTTACCCCCCACCCGTTTGAGTCTTCCTCACTTCCACCCCGCGTTTCACGTACCGATCGCGTACTCAGCGCGCGGGCTGCACTGGCCGGTAGATCTTGTAATATAAAACCGGACAAGTGCGAGTCAGGCTCGCACATCGAGGGTTCCGTACAAACATATTGTTAAAATAATTAAAAACTTGTTCTAGCATTTGCTAATGAAGTTATTTTATATGATACCTTACATGATACAATTTACTCACTTTGAATTTTGAACCCAAACTTTGTGAATTTTAAGGCCCTATTTTATGTGATTTAAATAAAAATGTAAATGTAAAAACTTTTTTATACGGTAACTGAGAAGCTTTTCTTTCACACAACTGCAAGAGTTCATAGGTTTACGTATACAGTTTAAAATTTCAACTCAATATCTTTACGCGTTTCCGAGATAAAGAGTCTTGACATACACACAGACGGACAACAAAGTGATCCTATAAGGGTTCCGTTTTTTCCGTTTGAGGTACGGAACCCTAAAAATACCTAGACTATGACTATAGGGAAAACTTGTGCTGTATATGGTTGAATATCAATAATACGTAAAAAAGAAGAAATTTTAACCCTTTACGGCGCTGAATTGCAGTTCTGCATCATACCATTCGAACTCCCCCAGAAGTCCAAACAAATGTTTTTACGCCTTTCAACGCAGCGTTGCAGTCCTGTATCAAACCATTCTAATGAAAAAGATGCAATTTTTTTTCACTAGATGGCGTTACCTGCATATTTTAACGAGTTGAAGTACGGAACTTGTCAAAACCGATTTACGTAGTTTGCGCGGGTGTTCAATTTTATTTTTTATTGTAAATAGTGAATGATTTACTCCCAAATTGTAGTGAAGTAAAGGTAAGATATTCATTTTTATGGATTTGAAATAGTACAAAAGTTTATTTGTATATATACAGAGATAAAACGCAATTTTATTATGATGCAGTAATGCATCATTGCGCTAAAAGGTATTTTTATCTATGCATTGTTTCTAATACGTATTATTTCTCTTCCAGGCACAAAATGAGTAAGAAACTTCCTTGTTTGACGTCTGAGGAGTTGGAAAATATTCTAGGCCAATGGGAAGATAGTAAAGATGGTGTAGACTACTCAGACGATGTTGATGTAGCCGATACATCATTCATATTGGAGGGAAATGAGCACCAAGACTTGGGTAAAGAAGAAGATGTACTAAATCCCCGAAATGTAGATACCGACATCTTGACTTCAAACCCTGAGGCTAGCACCAGCCCTTCTGTGCATTTTGAAGAGACATTGTGAGCTATTCCGGACCTAGTACTACTTTTGCAACCGCTTCAACAGCCACCTACTAGAGTTCCCAAATCATATATTATTTGGAAAACTAGAAACTTAGAACTAAACGAAGACCAGATCAAGTTCCGCGGATCGTCTAATTTACCAAGGGAAATGATAGATTTAGAGACTCCTTATCAAGTTTTTGCTCACTTATTCACTAATGACATTATCGACGTCATAAAAGACGAGACAAACCTTCCTGAAGAAAAACAACCAAACGATGTCCCCCTTGGTTGTATTTCTTCAGGAAGGTTTTTCTCCAGTGGCTTGGATGGATAATAAATTTGTGAATCTGGTAAGCATCTAATTTTGCTGGCAAAAACCTCACATCTTATGTGACTAGATTTGACAAGTGTCAAAGGGAACGAATACCAGCAGAATGACCTTTTATCGTAGCGGAATCGTCACATGGGTGGTGTCAACCTCATGGACAGCATGATGGGTCATTACAAGATCCAACTTCGCAGCAAACGTTGGTACATACGCCTCTTTTATCATTTTTTGGATATGACCATGTGCAATGCTTGGCTACTACATAAAAGAATCCATACCGAGAAGAAAAGCACAGATAAAGTTCTAAGTTCTACCGAATTTCGGTATAGCTAAAACTCTAGTTAGGTATAAGAAGACAAACCAATTAAAGCGCTCTAGTGACGTAGAAGCACTTACTCAGGATAAAAAAGGAGTGACCTTGTCAGTACCTACATACCGCCAAAAGATGTGCGATTAGATCAATGGGGGCACTATGGCCTGTATGGACCAAAAAATGGCTTAGATGCAAACGTCCAGGATGTACTGGTACAGCCCAAACAGAGTGTGAAAAGTGTGGTGTGGCATTGTGCTTTAACATGAATAACAATTGTTTTAAAATTTTTCACACAACGTAACTTTTGATACCTTTTGACACCATGATGCAGATCTGCATCAACTTTATTTTTATTAAAAATAAATATTTTTCTTTCACATATATTTTTTTTATTATTTTTCCCACACTTATTACAACTTATCTCAAAGAGTGCCAACAAAAAAATTGCAAAAAAAATCCTTGCGCCGTAAAGGGTTGTTCATCTAAGGACAAGTAAATGGAACTTATTTTACATTATTTGGTAACTTCCTCTTGATATTTTCTTTCAAATAAAGTAGATCGGTTACTTTTATTAAAATGCTTCCAAATAAGGTAATTCTTATACTTTTTTAAGTACTACTTTTATATTATTTTTTGCTAATTTAATACGCAACTGTCTCACTCACGCCGCATGTCGTCACGTCGTGGTGATCGCTGACAGCCATAGACGTTCCGCACACAAATGCACGTGTAGCGACCGTGCGTATGTGTGTCGCCTGTGAGTAAGTACTGTGTAGTGTGCGTAAGACAGCAGATTTTGTATGGAAAATCGCGGAGTGTCCGGGCTGTACCCTAACTGAAGCTCACATAAAGCTGCATATTCCGCAGGAGGCAGCTAACTTCACATCCGCCGAATTACATCATTCGGTCTATACTTATTTTTACAGGGTTTTATATGCTTCATTATGAAACATCCAAACATCCTACTAATATTATAAACGTGAAAGTTTGTGAGGATGGATGAATGGATGTATGTATGGATGGATGTATGGATGTATGGATGTTTGTTACTCTTTCACGCAAAAACTACTGAACGGATTGAGAAGAAACTTTGCAATAATATAGCTTATATATCAGAACTAGCTTAAAACCCGCGGCTTCGCCCGCGTTGTCTCAGTACATAAGTACTTACTTAAATTGAAAATAGCCCGCGGTTAGATCTACGTTGTCATTGTACATGCTTATAATAATATCTGATAGTCCGCGATTTGGCCCGCGTTGTCTTAATACTTGCTTAAAATTACTTGCAAGGATAATGCCCACGGTTTGGTCAAAATTGAAACAGTATTTGCCTATAATGATAATAGGTCACGGTTTGGCCCGCGTATTGTTAGTACTTGCTTAAGATGGTTATTTAAAGCACGCAGCATGGACTGCGATGTCTTAATACTTGCTTAAAATTATAAAAGCTTGCCGTTTGGCCTGCATTGTCGTATTACTTACAATGATAATAGCCCATGGTCTGGCCCGTATTGTCTTAGTACTTGCTCAAAATGATAAAAGCCCGCGGTTTAGCTCGCGTTGTGTTAATAATTAGGTACTTACAATGATAATAACCCACAGTTTGGCCCATGTTGTTTTAATACTTACTTAATTAAATTAACAGCCCGCGGTTCAACCCGCGTTATCTTGGCATTTGCTTATAATAATATCTAATAGTTCGCGGTCTGGCCCGTGTTGTCTTAATAAATCCTTAAAATTATAATAGCATGCCGTTAGCCTGCGTTTTTGTATTACTTGTAATGATAATAGCCCACGGTCTGGCCCGCGTTATTTTTTTAACTGCTTAAAATGATAAAAACCCACAGTTAAGCCCGCGTTTTCTTGGCACTTACTTAAAATAATAGTAGCTCGTGGTTAAGCCCGCATTAGGCTCGATTATGAAGGCGCCATTGTAATTATAATAGCTAATTATCATAATTATATCTGTTTCATTTTCACTTTAAGCATTCGATAGAGAGAACACTTTTTATGTTGTTATTATATTTACTATGGCGTCTTCATAACTGAGCCTATTATTGTATTACTTGCAAAATAATGCCTACGGCTTAGCCTGAATTGTCTCAGTATTTGGTTATTTAATTTACTTGTATCTAAAGCTTATTACGGAGTACGTGAATTTTTGGATGATAATTTGCCGAATTTCTGAAATTAACTCAATAATAAATAAATATATAAAATAAATATTGGGGGACATCTCACACACGGTCTCTGATTCCAAACTAAGCAAAGTTTGTGATTTGGCTGGCAGAGACTGATATACTACATATACATGTATTTCAATGTATGTACTGTATTGTATACACCACCGACCATACTCCTATTTTTAGAATAATTCCAGTCCATCCAAAAGTTGCCTGGTAGAAATCGCCAAAGGCGATAAGGCCGCCATTGTACAGCATATTGTATAGTTTCTGTACTGTGTTTCTGTGTACAATAAAGATATATTTATTTATTTATTTATACATGTAGGTTGACTGGCAGATAATGCTGTTTAGCGTTAAGTCCTCCTTTTGTACAGATAGTGTGCAATAAAGTGTTAAATAAATAAATAAAAATACATTAATAACACTCAGACACAGAGCAAACACATATGAACATCACATAAATATTTGCCCTGGGAATCAAACCCACGCCTCTTTGACCCAGGAGTCAGGGTCAACCACTGAGCCACCGAGGGAGCCAATAATAATAATTGTATGAGTAACTATGTAAGAAATTTCACTTTTCTTTGCTGGAAAACATTGAGGCAACCTGTACGTACGTAGAAAAAATCAATGTCGTATGTGAATTCAGCAACCCATGCTCGGCCGGCGTGATGGATATGGCCCAATTACCCTTCGCGGATAGGCCTATTTTCAGTCATCCATCAGCCGCAGGACGTCCACTGCTGGACATAGGCCTTCCCTATGGATCTCCAATAAGACCGGTTGGAAGCGGCTTGTATCCAGCGCGATCCTGCGGTCTTAATGAGGTCATCCGTCCACCGTGTGGGTGGACGTCCTACGCTGCGCTTGCCGGTACATGGTCTCCACTCGAGAACTTTTCGACCCCAACGGTCATCAGCCCTCCGCGCTATGTGCCCTGCCCATTGCCATTTCAACTTGCCAATCCGTTGGGCTATGTCGGTAACTTTGGTTCTTCTACGGATCTCCTCATTAATGATTCGATCTCGCAGAGAGACTCCAAGCATAGCCTTCTCCATAGCTCGTTGGGCTACTTGGAGCTTACTAATAAGGCCCATTGTGAGAGACCACGTTTCTGTGCCATAAGTCATCACTGGCAACACACACTGGTCGAAAACTTTCGACTTGAGGCACTGAGGTATGTCGGACGAAAAGACACTACGCACTTTTCCGAACGCTGCCCAGCCGAGTTGAATTCGTCGATTGGCCTCTTTTTTGAAGTCGGACCTACCTAACTGGACTACTTGTCCTAGGTAGAAGTACGAGTCAACGACTTCAAGAACCGAGTTTCCAACAGAAATCGGGGTAGGTAAAACATGGGAATTACACATGACTTTCGTCTTGTCCATGTCCATCTTAAGACCCACCTGTTTCTATTATCCGTAGTGCTATCTGTAGTACCTATTTTCAGTAGTGCACTATTAATTAAGGCCGGTACATGTATTCGACATGTTTCATTAAGTCATTAGAAATTTAATTTTCCAGGCAAATGAAAAAATGGCACACAAGTCGTAATTCTAGTCAGGCATATTCTAGGATGCTATTATACTCATAATTTGATTAACTTTTACAATGGTACCAACCCCAAAAGCACGTGAATAAAATCAGCTGTTCAACACAAAAAGTTCATCGACCCGCGATAAAATGTCTGGAAAATGTAGGTAATTTTCGCTTGTCAGGATTGATCCCATAGTAAAATATCTATATTGATCCATATGTGCGCTAAGCTTAAGACTATTGGTTCACAAAATAAAAAAAAGTCGTAAACTTTTGGGGACCCATTTTGCCCCATTTAAAGATAAACTATCATTATCATAATCCTAGATACTGCATTATTTAAAAAAGCGCATTGAAGTTTTGGGACGTATCTGACCCCTAAGGATTTTTTTAAGGAAAATTTAGAAAACAGGTACAGCCATATTTTTTATTTAGTCTCAAAAGCATCTATACAAAGTTTCATGTCAATCGGTACAGGGAATAAGAAGTTACATGCAAACAAAAAGGGCCCGTTTTACCCCGTAAGTTAGAGTTGGGTACGTTTTTCATTCTTAGTGCTTTATTATGTCGTACGATGTACGTATATTCCAAATTTCAAGCTCGTATCTACAGCGGTTTGGGCTGTAGCCTAAACTTATTAATTTTGCGTATACCTAAGGAACCTTATAGATTTTCCTGGATTTTATTAGTTTCTGTATTAAAACATGCTGTGTGCTTCCTTCATACCAATTTTCAACCATAACTGTTCAGCTGGTTCGATGTAATTGACGCTTTTTTCACCAACTTTGGGACCTTATTTGACCCCTTAGATGAAGAAAATTCGGAAAAACAGGAAAAACGTGACTTTTATTTTGTTAGGAAAGCATGTATACAAAGGTTCAAGTCAATCGGTACAGGGAATAAAAAGTTACATACAAACGAAAAGGGCCCATTATACCCCCTTAGAGGTCGAAAGTTCAAAATTTTTGTCCTTAGTGCTCCATTAGGTCGTTCAATGTACCTATATCCCAAATTTCAAGCTCATATCTTCAGCGGTTTGGGCTGTAGCCTAAACTTATTAATTTTGCGTATCCCTAAGGAACCTTATAGATTTTCCTGGATTTTATTAGTTCCTGTATTAAAACATGCTGAGTGCTTCCTTCATACCAATTTTCAACCATAACCGTTCAGCTGGTTCGATGTAATTGACGCTTTTTTCACCAACTTTGGAACCTTATTTGACCCCTTAGATGAAGAAAATTCGGAAAAACAGGAAAAACGTGACTTTTATTTTGTTTGGAAAGCATGTATACAAAGTTTCAAGTCAATCGGTACAGGGAATAGAAAGTTACATACAAACGAAAAGGGCCCATTATACCCCCTTAGAGGTCGAAAGTTCAAAATTTTTGTCCTTAGTGCTCCATTACGTCGTTCAATGTACCTATATCCCAAATTTCAAGCTCATATCTTCAGCGGTTTGGGCTGTAGCCTAAACTTATTAATTTTGCGTATCCCTAAAGAACCTTATAGATTTTCCTGGATTTTATTAGTTCCTGTATTAAAACATGCTGTGTGCTTCCTTCATACCAATTTTCAACCATAACCGTTCAGCTGGTTCGATGTAATTGACGCTTTTTTCACCAACTTTGGGACCTTATTTGACCCCTTAGATGAAGAAAATTCGGAAAAACAGGAAAAAACGTAACTTTTATTTTGTTTGAAAAGCATGTATACAAAGTTTTAAGTCAATCGGTACAGGGAATAAAAAGTTACATACAAACGAAAAGGGCCCGTTTTACCCCCTTAGAGGTCGAAAGTTCAAAATTTTCGTCCTTAGTGCTCCATTACGTCGTTCAATGTACCTATATTCCAAATTTCAAGCTCATATCTTAAGCGGTTTGGGCTGTAGGCTGTCTGTCAGTCAGTCACTCAGGGAAGCCTTTTATATAATAGATAACACAAAGGCTATAAATTATAATGATATATTGCGTATGCGTGCGAAGCCGCGGGTAAAAACTAGTAAGACCATAATTATGAACAATTTTTATTATGGGGCCAAAAATGGATGGATGGATTCAAAGGTTGGCGGCTACTTTTTATCCCGGAAAAAAAATAGTATCCTGAGGAGGCCCGCGGATAAAGTTAGAAGAAAAACATTCCTTTACAGGCCGAATAAAACTTCTTGGCGGCTGTGTGTGTGTTAGCTACAAGCAGTTCAGTTCAGTTCATTTATTCTCACGTAGGTACAATAATGCACACTTATGAATGTCAAAAGTAAACAATAAATATAAATTAACATAAAACAATAAAACTAACAGAATTGACAACATTTCAAATTTTTAACATAGTATTATTTATTTATTATCTGAAAGAATATTGCAAAATAACATATTTTATTTTTCCAATACGACTTATATTTTCCGTAAAATTAAGTTTTGAAAAGTAGCTTATTCTAAAAGGACGTAACTGCAAAACTTAGGACTCATAAACCTTTTTACTGAAGCCATATTAGAAAAAAATAGGTGCTAGCGTTACTGTCACTGTCAATGCCAATCAATCCGTCACAATTCACAGCAAATAGGCCGGGAGGTCAGTGCAAAAAGTCCACTATGTACCGCGGTATACTATGGGAAGAAAAATATATAACAAGTTTAACAACTGCCAATCACCTGAAATATGTAACAGGGTCTGCCATACAGGCTTTAAATTAGCACCACTTAAAAGAAGAAGAATAAGTAGTAATAGTTCCAAGATACTTTTAAAATTCAAACGGATTCTTCCACCAAATGCTAGGGAACCCAGCTGACTGACTCCAGGGTATTGATGGACACCATTTTGATAACTATGTACCAATAATTCAGCTTTTGACAAGTATTTGCATTTTTTGCATTTACCTCTCGGGCTAAAGCAAAATAAGTAATTTGAAAATGACACTGACATTTTATTTTTAAACTACATTTTATGTGTCAACACTGTCAGTGTTAACTGTCATTTTATCATAGGCAACTGAACTTTTAGTACCTATGAATCCCGAAACGGCTTGGGTGAGAGTTTTTATCTAATATCTTAGCAGTTACTGCACTAAAAATTTTGGAAAAATAAGCATAATGATCAGCATCCCGATATCTCGAAATGGTTTTGGAATTTCATAGACTTGTGAAATATGAAAACTTGTCAATTAATACATTTTCATTTAAAAATATTGTCACATGTCAGTTTGCGCAAGGAATTTTTGTCACACATAAAATCTTTTACACTATAGTCAATGGTGTTTAATGTCTAGATAAGCAGACTCAAACAACTGCGTTGCTAGGCATGGCGACACATTAACCGCCCGAATATCGTTGGTAGGTAATCAAAGAATCATATCTCTATCCCTGTTACACTAGTTGCTAAAGTACGGTAAGACGTTGAAAATGACAGAAATAGCAATATTTTTAAATTTAGTCGGACAATGGTGTCGATTTTGATGACACCAACTAACTAGCTAACCTAACTAAAAACGTCAAAATCCCTAAAAATCCTAATTATCCTAATTCTAATTTTAGTGAGACAAATTAGAAACGTCAAAATCAAATTTTTAAAGCGAACGAACGAAACCGACTAAATCTATTCAACTTAGCGATTTTAAGCGAAATTGGCATTTTGGAGGCACAAATTAGAAACGTCATACGTCACTTTTAAGCAAATTGAGGTTAGAATTTTAAGTTTTTTAACGAGTACCATTTCAGGTGGTTGTTAAAATAAAATTATACCTAAAAGTAAGATATACAGGATAAATACTGTGTTTTGATCCAAATAATTGTTCATAATTATGTTTTATGTAGCTTATCATGCTCTTTTAATAGTGATTTTAGTTGTTAAACTGAAATTCGTGATGACAAAAGATATTGAAACCGTCCTGTATTTTTCAAGACAAATCGGAATGAAATAATTAAACTAGGGCATTAAAATCAATTTAAACCAATTCACTAATATTTAATGTGATAAAATGATGAAAAGGCTTAACTTTATTATTCAGGATTATGTACCAGGCAAGAGTACCTAAGTTTTATTTTTGACCTTTGTCTTTCTAAAGTAATAAACCAAAGTGTTGAAATAGCAGTCAGTGGACAGGGCTCATAGCAGGGACGATTGATGAAGTCGAAAAGTTCTCGAATGGAGACCTACTGGCAACCACAGGGTAGGATGTCTAGGTTAGAGTAGTAAGAACAGCAAGGTTTAATATTATCAAGATCCCAGGATTATACTTCTTGGCATGAGGGAGGCCAGTGCCCAAAATAATCCTTCTGTAGATTCAACTATTATGGTAGAAATGTGCTTAGCAAAATCTAAACACATACCTACTTACAAAAAATCATGTAAAACTACAACTAGTTTTTGATGACTCAAGCGGATCGATTAAAAAGTACTTGTGGGAAAGGCCTACATAAACAAGTAAGGTGGGTCAATCTTGGTGATATTGGGAACCATTTGGTAGTTAAGTACTTCAACTTAGGGTATGCTATCAAACTGTATACATTTGTTTTTACTTAAAATATGTCAAATAGGTAAAAAAACATTAATTTATTTGTTGTAGTTGACATGTATATGATTTTCATTTCCAGATAACCATTGATGAGTTGATGTTAGTTCATGGGACCAATGTTTGAATGTTAGAATCTATTCTAATATTCGCAGAGCCAGTTTGATTTACAAGAAACAAGATGTAACAAGAGGCGGCCTTATCGCTAATAGCACTCTCTGCCAGGCAATCTTTGGATGGAATAAGAATATAGAACAAGTTAAGATGGGGGTGTGCGTTACCAAAAATATATTTGTACTTACAAAACATACACATACATACTAAGTAAGTTTGTATAGGCCTGGTGGCTAGCCCTGGTGTCAAAGTTACTACATATATACATACTAATAAATACATATACATACTTAAAATAACAAAAAAAATTACACACTCTACAAAATTAAAGCGAGTAGTAATTTTGCTTTCTTTTTCATGAATTCTGGGTTAGCCCCATAGTGAATGTTGTTCATAATGATGGTTTTAATCACCCCCTTTTGGCTTAGTACCTACAAGACAAACAGATATACCCTGTAGGTACAGGGGAAACCAATGTCATAAACATAACACATCCTTTTTGGAAGTCTGTAAAAAGCAATTAAATATTTCACAATATTACTTATAGACCACAGCTACATTAGCTACAAGCTACTCAATATCCAACCAACACGCGGCTTTGTATGAGCTTCAGTCAGGATTGGGTATTGCGCAGCTTGTAGCTAACTTCATATCTGCTAACTTGTGTGACACGGCCTATTCTTTAAATATTTCATGTAGTTAAAAATATGTAGTACAATAGTTATATACATGTTTTATACACATGTTAATCTATGATTTTAATTTCTAGATGAACACAGACAAGTTGACATCGGGGACAGCACTCGTGTTGTGTACTTAGGCCAAATTATACGACTCAGCGGATGTGAAGTTAGCTACAAATTGTGCAATATCCAATCCTGACTGAAGCTCACATAAAGCTGCGCGTCGGTTGGGTTTCAGTTAATTAGACAAATAGTTACTATTACATATATTACATTTATATTGAAATAAAAAGTTGAGTATTGATTGTAATATAGTTTGTATTTTATTCATTCATTTTCCATTGCATACCAAAGTAAAATAGTACTTACAAAGAAATAAAAAAGTACAATAGATTTTATTCAATACAAAGTATTCTTGTCAGCAGTATAGGTTGAATCAAACTTAACGGTATCTGCAAATTAGGCTATAAGCTGTGCAAATTCTCATTTCTAGTGCCGCTGACATCTCAATTAATTGTTACTGCACAAATGACTTGTTCATCCATTTAGTTTGATTCAGCCTATGAAAACTTCACATTTCCTATCCATCGACAAAGGTAATTAATAAAATGAAAAGTTATTTCAGTATATTCATTAAGATTAAGTTTTACAAGTAACAGCCTAATTAAAGATTTTAGAACAATTATCTATATCAGCTAAGGCAACCAAAATTTATGTACTATCAACTTCGAGCAAATATCTACAGAGCCACAGTCCTTAAGTGAAAGTACAAAGTATATATGTATATCAAAGTAAGTGATGTCCTGCATAGACTGAATTAATCTTGGGAGCTGTGAAATTAGATGCAAGCCGAGCGAAACCCAATCCTCACACAGCTCTTAAGCGAGCTTCTGTCAGGATTAGGTTATCCATGCTTATAGCTAAATATCACAGACACCATAAAGTTTGATTTGGCCTATACTAAGGGTTATACACACTTTGCTTAGGCTGGCAAAACATAAAAAGCTTATAGGTTCAGTTGTTGCACTTTTTCTTCCTTGATCCCTTCGTCTTAGTGCACTGGCAATGTTTTCAGAACTACCAACCAGCTATTTTTGTGGATGATTTAAGCACAGTCATCAATTGACTTGTCACTGTAGTATGAAGATGTTTCTGAGCTGGAAATAAAAACACAACATTAATTTATAGGTATAACCTATGTATCTTTTCTTTCCTTTGACAATATGAGTAGACATAGGCTTAGCTGAATCTACAAGCTGCGCAATAGGTATATAATCAACGCGTAGCTTTATTTGAGCTTCAGTCTGGATTGGATATTCCTATAGCATCCACCGACTATATAACGGCTATGGCGAACAATTTGTGCACATGGGTGTAGTATTATGATGTATTCTTTACCTGGGTGTTATTGATGACGTCCTCAGATAGGTAATATACATAATTTTCGCAATAAACGACCTAGTAACGTGGTCCAAACTGACGATTTACATAGCTGATATTTAGGTTATGATGGTTTGTTTCAATGGTCTTATTAAGCCCCAGGCACGCCCCCGTCGTAGGTACCCGTATACAGCTACCCCTTATTTGAATACAATAATATGTAAAATGATTTAAATAATATGATCATTACATTTTATTACTAGAATTAACAAAACATAAACAAAGCGTTCGAAAAAGCTGTGAGAATTGAGAAACGTCAAAAGGTGTTGCCATCATGGGTTATCAAAATTACCGCATTTCAGGACGACAGAGTACTAATATTATTTCTGTAAAGCGGGATAAAATAAGACATTTGTTTAAATTTATCAAATTTCCATACGATACGTATACTACCATATTGATACGTATACTTTGTTTATTATTTCGTTCATACTGAACAACTTTTACTATAAGCCCGACTCGAAATTTGAGAAAATTAAACCAGTTGTTTCATACATTTTGTCGATTTCGAGTTGTTGAATTTTGTATGAAAAATATATATTTTTTAAATGCTATGTCGGTGCCGTAGTAAAAATTGTTTACAACGATATAACTCATTTTGGTTGGGAGTTTTGCCACAAAATAACAAACGTTCCAGTGGCTCTATTTTTGACTTTTAAACGCTAGCCCTTAGTCGCTTGATAAACATATTTTTATAGCCCGAAATACTATTACGTAAATTGTTTAAACAATAATTAATATGTGGAAGTAGTGATAAGCTTGTAACACTGACTACCACTCTAATTATTTTTAAATCAGCGAAGCCACAGACAACATTAAAAAAATGAACTAAATCACAGTCAAACCGGTCACTTGATAGTGTGTTGACGGTTTGTTGACGGCCTTATTATTATATTTTTAAGTACATTTTTTATCTGTGAACTTCCTTTAGGGTGAACCCAAACTCTTTAATCATCATTCAATTTTTAATTAGGTGGACTCTGCAAAATTGCTATTTCTAGCTAAGCGAGTTAAATTTAAATAGGTTAGGATTTTTAACTTAGTTAGTGAGGGCGCACCAAAATCGTCACCAATGGTGTCGATTTTGATGACACCAACTAACTAGCTAACCTAACTAAAAACGTTAAAATCCCTAAAAATCCTAATTATCCTAATTCTAATTTTAGTGAGACAAATTAGAAACGTCAAAATCAAATTTTTAAGGCGAACGAACGAAACCGACTAAATCTATTCAACTTAGCGATTTTAAGCGAAATTGGCATTTTGGAGGCACAAATTAGAAACGTCATACGTCACTTTTAAGCAAATTGAGGTTAGAATTTTAAGTTTTTTAATGAGTACCATTTCAGGTGGTTGTTAAAATAAAATTATACCAAAAAGTAAGATATACAGGATAAATACTGTGTTTTGATCCAAATAATTGTTCATAATTATGTTTTATGTAGCTTATCGTGCTCTTTTAATAGTTATTTTAGTTGTTAAACTGAAATTCGCGATGACAAAAGATATTGAAATCGTCCTGTACTTTTCAGGACAAATCGGAATGAAATAGTTAAACTAGGGCATTAAAATCAATTTAAACCAATTCACTAATATTTAATGTGGTAAAACGATGAAAAGGCTTAACTTTTTTATTCAGGATTATGTACCAGTCAAGAGTAAGTTTTATTTTTGACCTTTGTCTTTCTAAAGTAATAAACCAAAGTGTTGAAATAGCAGTGGACAGGGCCCATAGCAGGGACGATTAATGAGGTCGAAAAGTTCTTGAATGGAGACCATATACTGGCAAGCACAGGGTAGGATTTCAAGGTTAGAGTTGTAAGGACAACAAGGTTTAATATTATCAAGATCGCAGGATTATACTTCTTGGCATAAGGGAGGCCAGTGTCCAAAATAATCCTTCTGTAGATTCAACTATTATGGTAGAAATGTGCTTAGCAAAATCTAAACACATACAAAAAATCATGTAAAACTACAACTAGTTTTGATGACTCAAGCCGATCGATTAAAAAGTACTTGTGGAAAAGGCCTATATAAACAAGTAAGGTGGGTCAATCTTGTTGATACTGGAAACCGTTTGGTAGTTAAGTACTTCAAATTAGGGTATGCTGTACTGTATACATTTGTTTATACTTAAAATTTGTCAAATAGGAAAACAAACATTAATTTATTCATTGTAGTTGACATGTATATGATTTTCATTTCCAGATAACCATTGAGGAGTTGATGTCAGTTCATGGGACCAATGTTTGAATGTTAGAATCTATTCTAATATTCGCAGAGCGAGCTTGATTTACAAGAAACAAGATGTAACAAGAGGCGGCCTTATCGCTAATAGCACTCTCTGCCAGGCAATCTTTGGATGGAATAAGAATATAGAACAAGTAAAGATGGGGGTGTGCGTTACCAAAAATATATTTGTACTTACAAAACATACACATACATACTAAGTAAGTTTGTATAGGCCTGGTGGCTAGCCCTGGTGTCAGAGTTACTACATATATACATACTAATAAATACATATACATACTTAAAATAACAAAAAAAAAATTACACACACTACAAAATTAAAGCGAGTAGTAATTTTGCTTTCTTTTTCATGAATTCTGGGTTAGCCCCTTAGTGAATGTTGTTCATAATGATGGTTTTAATCACCCCCTTTTGGTTTAGTACCTACAGGACAAACAGATATACCCTGTAGGTACAGGGGAAACCAATGTCATAAACATAACACATCCTTTTTGGAAGTCAGTAAAAAACTACAACATATGACTTGCCCAGTATAACAAACTGTTATAAGGCCAATAAATTATTCTTATTCTTCTTATTCTTAAAAGCAATTAAATATTTCACAATATTACTTATAGACGACAGCTACATTAGCTACAAGCTACGCAATATCCAACCAACTTGCGGCTTTGTGTGAGCTTAAGTCAGGATTGGATATTGCACAGCTTGTAGCTAACTTCATATCTGCTAACTTGTGTGACACGGCCTATTCTTTAAATATTTCATGTAGTACAATAGTTATATACATGTTTTATACACATGTTAATCTATGATTTTCATTTCTAGATGAACACTGACGAGTTGACATGGGGGACAGCACTTGTGTTGTGTACTTAGGCCAAATTATACGACTCAGCGGATGTGAAGTTAGCTACAAACTGCGCATAATCCAATCCTGACTGAAGCTCACATAAAGCTGCGCGTCGGTTGGGTTTCAGTTAATTAGACAAATAGTACATATATTACATTTATATTGAAATAAAAAGTTGAGTATTGATTGTAATATAGTTTGTATTTTATTCATACCAAAGTAAAATAGTACTTACAAAGAAATAAAAAAGTACAATAGATTTTATTCAATACAAAGTATTCTTGTCAGCAGTATAGGTTGAATCAAACTTAACGGTATCTGCAAATTAGGCTATAAGCTGTGCAAATTCTCATTTCTAGTGCCGCTGACATCTCAATTAATTGTTACTGCACAAATGACTTGTTCATCCATTTAGTTTGATTCAGCCTATGAAAGCTTCACATCTCCTATCCATCGACAAAGGTAATTAATAAAAAGAAAAGTTATTTCAGTATATTATAGCACATACACACATTTTTTACAAGGTTCAGTTCAAGGTTCAGCACTTTTTCTTCCTTAATGATCCCTTCGTCTTAGTTCACTGGCAATGTTTTTAGAACTACCAACCAGCTATTTTTGTGGATGATTTAAGCACAGTCATCAATTGACTTGTCACTGTAGTATGAAGATGTTTCTGAGCTGGAAATAAAAACACAACATTAATTTATAGGAATAACCTATGTATCTTTTCTTTCCTTTGACAATATGAGTAGACATAGGCTCAGCTGAATCTACAAGCTGCGCAATAGGTATATAATCAACGCGTAGCTTTATTTGAGCTTCAGTCTGGATTGGATATTCCTATAGCATCCACCGACTATACATGGCTATAACGGCTATGGCGAACAATTTTTGCACATTGGTGTAGTATTATGATGTATTTTTTACCTGAGTGTTATTGATGACGTCCTCAGATAGGTAATATACATAATTTTCGGAGTAAACGACCTTGTAACGTAGTCCAAACTGACGATTTACATAGCTGATATTCAGGTTATGATGGTTTGTTTCAATGGTCTTATTAAGCCCCAGGCACGCCCCCGTCGTAGGTACCCATATACAGCTACCCCTTATTTGAATACAAAAATATGTAAAATGGTTTAAATAATATGATCATTACATTTTAGAATTAACAAAACAAAAACAAAAAGTTTGAAAAAAATGTGAGAAACGTCATAAGGTGTTGCCATCATGGGTTATCAAAATTACCGCATTTCAGTACGACAGAGTACTAATATTATTTCTGTAAAGCGGGATAAAATAAGACATTTGTTTAAATTTATCAAATTCCCATACGATACGTATACTACCATATTGATACGTATACTTTGTTTATTATTTCGTTCATACTGAACAACTTTTACTATAAGCCCGACTCGAAATTTGAGAAAATTAAACCAGTTGTTTCATACATTTTGTCGATTTCGTGTTGGAATTTTGTATGAAAAATATATATTTTTTAAATACTATGTCGGTGCCGTAGTAAAAATTGTTTACAATGATATAACTCATTTTGGTTGGGAGTTTTGCCTCAAAATAACAAACGTTCCAGTGGCTCTATTTTTGACTTTTAAACGCTAGCCCCTAGTCGCTTGATAAACATATTTTTATAGCCCGAAATACTATAACGTAAATTGTTTAAACAATAATTAATTTGTGGAAGTAGTGATAAGCTTGCAACACTGTCTACCACTCTAATTATTTTTAAATCAGCGAAGCCACAGATAATATTAAAAAAATGAACTAAATCACAGTCAAACCGGTCACTTGATAGTGTGTTGACGGTTTGTTGACGGCCTTATTATTATATTTTTAAGTACATTTTTTATCTGTGAACTTCCTTTAGGGTGAACCCAAACTCTTTAATCATCATTCAATTTTTAACTAGGTGGACTCTGCAAAATTGCTATTTCTAGCTAAGCGAGTTAAATTTAAATAGGTTAGGATTTTTAACTTAGTTAGTGAGGTCGCACCAAAATCGAGCCCAATGCCTACTTAGGGTGCCAGTTCATTAGATTGTAATTTCCCCAAAATGTTACGATATCTTCTCAATGTCAGTGATACAAACCGATATTTTTAATAATCAACATTTTAGTAATAACATTATGAATTTGAGTCATTAATCAAAATCAAATATAATATGATGTAATTATGAATAAAGTTGTAATACAAAGAATATTTTATTCATTTATCCGACCAATATTTATTCGTTCTTGATAATTAAAATAATTATCGCCATAATAATACTTAATTATCAAAAACGTGTCATATTGTAGGACAGGATATTCCTTAAGAAAATTCGAAAGCATTGCATGAAGAATCTACAATATATTGTTTTGAAAATTGCAGTGATGTTTTTTTTATTCTGGAACCTTTGGAGTAAACAATTATAATAAACAATAATAAATATAGCAGACTAACAGCTAGCATAGCCACACCGCCACCCGCGCCCGAGTTCGTAAGCTCTTACCACTAGTTACCACGCACCCCGCACGGCCCGCGTGCAGTCTGTATCACTCATACATACCTACACCACGCAGCGCGCGCTTTTTCAGTATCTCTGTATCACGTAAAACTTCTTTGAAAATTGTAGCCTAATAATATGTTATACTATACCTGTACTTCAATCTCCGGACATAGATACCTGTTGCCGTCGAGCTATTTGATTAAACTAATAATTACAAAACGTAACCTATTTAAGCCTGATTCTGCTGCTTGATTCATAACTATCAATAATTATTAAAATAGTAATGATTATTAGTATTATTTAAAATCACTGTAGACGTTAATGCCGCCCATTAATCTAGGTACCGGATTTGTTATTATCTTTGTACTCTTGTATTTTTAGTATTTATTGAAGTTATATTGTAATCTATTGTAATTTTACTATTTCACTATTTACTATTATTATCCAGTCAGTTTCTTTTCGTAATATTCTAATGGCTTTTATCCATTATTTATCGTTATCTTTACGTATTTTGTCTGCGGATATCCTATAGTATCAAAAAAGTAATTATCGATTAGTCGAAATCTCCCATAATTATGGGGAAACAAAATTATGTTTCACCTGGCATCACCAACTGTAAAATTATTTACTTTTAAAATCATGATATTATATGTGATAGTTTCAATTAATACGAATAGTGTAAACCGTATTTACTTGTGGAAATAAATTCCAGAAGCTTTATGAAGAAATTGAGAACGGGATTAAGTGGTTTTGACTACACATTTCCCCATTTTTAATTTTTTAAATAATATTTTGACGTCTGATATATTCAACCATTTTGTTTAATCGCGACTAAGGCCGGTCGGCGCGCTTCGCCGGCGTACGCCGGCAGTTGGCTGACGTCGTCATAGACAACAATCTTCAGTTCTCGTGTATTATACTTCAATGACTATAGTATGCTTATTGTGTAAGAAAATCCTTGATAATATTTTCAAACATTGTTTCATTTTTTTTGTCAAATTTTCAGGTATCAAATTGTAATAGCAAATACTATTTCTTACAAATGAATTGTCGGTTTTAGCAAGTCTCGCTTTTGGTAGAACAATTTTGGAGTTATTCCTTGTATTGTAGGTATGAATATCACTACGTTTTTTAAGGGAGTTGGTAAACTTTTTATATGGGAGGCGGTCCTTGAAAACCGGCAGCGATGCGAGCTGTATTAATGTTTAGTGCCATATTTAAGAATATTATTTCACGCAAAAACATATTTTTGTGTATCGCCGTTTGATTATCATATCTCTTTTTTATATCACTACGTAGAAAATATTTAGACTGAACTGGTAATACTAAGAGGAGGTCTACGTAGTTTACGTATCAGACAGGAATCTTCAAACAACCAATAGCGGGCTGGTATTTTAGAGTTTGACATTTATTTATTTTTTAAAACATGGCGACCAGCCCTCTATTGGTTGTTCAATATTGACTGTCATTTCTTTTTGCTGTTTCATAATGTCACTGTCAGGTTTTTTTTTTTCAATTTAGGCTTAATGCAGTTATTTGGTGTAGCACATAGTTCATTTTTCTAATGTTTTTAGAACCCATTTGAAAATTAAATGGCGATGAAAAAAATTCTAAAAAATATGTGTTTGAAAAGATAATTATACAAGCTTTCTATTGGTATATATTTTGTTTCTGCAAGATTTAAAAAACCGCATCTTTTCCATATCCTTTGTGCAGATTCTTACGCGCGTACATAAGCTGCTGCAAAAAGTAAGCTGCGGGTAACTGACTGAAGCTCACATAACAGGTGCGCGAGGATTGGGATGCGCGCAGCTTGTAGCGAACTTCAGCCAACAAGTTTAACTCGCCGATACCTTGTCGCAAGAGTCGCACTTGTGCTGCGACTTGTTGAGGTGGTAGAAGTTATAGTGCTTGGTGCGGTAGATCTTGGACGCGAACTTCTTGTTGCACTCCGGACATTGGTACCTGGAAACAATTCAATATATATATATATATATATTTTTTTTATTTAAGTTCAGTTATAAATATACATAAATATAAATTGTACCTAGAAACCACTGTAGGTTTGTACAGGCACAAGATTCACCTCCACGTACAATTAAAATAAATCTAAAAACAGAAACATTGTAGTTAATCATTCATGTAAACACTTTGATCATTTACTAATAATCTAAGTATAAACATAACCTTTTATAAATTGATTACTTACCTATAGTCCTTACAATTGTAATAATCAATCAATCTATCAGCCGTAGGATGTCCACTGCTGGACATAAGCCTCCCCCATGGATTTCCAATAAGGCCGGTTGGAAGCGGCCTGCATCCAGCGCGATCCGGCGATTATTATAATATCGTCAGTCCACCTCGTCGGTGGACGTCCTACGCTGCGCTTGCTGGTCCGTGGTCAACATTCGAGAACTTTACAGCCCCATCGGCCATCCGTTTTTCGAACTATGTGTCCTGCCCATTGCCGATTTGCCACTTTAATTTGCTAATCCGCTGGGCTATGTCGGTAACTTTGGTTCGTGTGCGGATCTCCTCATTCCTGATTCGATCCCGCAGAGAGACACCGAGCATAGCCCTCTCCATAGCTCGTTGGGCTACCTTGAGCTTATTCATGAGGCGCACATTAAAATCAATCAATATATATATACAGGGTTATTTCTAATCAAATAGCATCCTTTTAGGGGCTTATTCTGTACATCAAAACTAACAACTTTTGTTCTGCGACTTTCATCAAAACTCAAAATAAATTTTAGTTGTTCCATAGAAAAATATAGTTCACCCGCGACAAAATGTATGGAACAACTGTTTTTTTTTTTTTTTTAGTTTCGACGAAAGTCGTGGAACAATAGTTGTTAGTTTTGATGTACAGAATAAGCCCCTCGAAGGATGCTAATTGATTAGAAATAACCCTGTATATATATTCTCCCACTCCCCATTTGCCCAGCAATAAGACACCAGTCACAAAAAAATACATAATAATATTTTTTCGCCAAAAATAGCACAACTGACTTCAACCATTAGTGCTTTCGAATCGTAAGTCATTTTAAGATTATTGTTGATTTTCAAAAACCAATTATCCAATTTCGACATACAATTGATATGGGAACAACTTGAGGCTCATAACCCTTAGGTACAGTAAAAAAAAGCGGACAAGTGCGAGTCAGGCTCGCACATCGAGGGTTCCGTACAAACATTGTTAAAATAATTAAAAACCTGTTTTAGCATGTGCTAATGAAGTTATTTTATATGATACGATTTACTCACTTTGAATTTTGAACCCATATTTTGTGAATTTTGAGGCCCTATTTTTATGTGATTTAAATAAAAATGTACAGTTTTCAGATTTATTCCTATATGTGTACTCTGAGACAATGATTTTCGCCAAATTTCATAGTTCTATGTCAACGGGAAGTACCCTGTAGGTTTTGATTTTTGTGAGCGTTGAAATATGCGTTTTTTTACGACATAAACGGCTCTAACTTTTTTATACGGTAACTAAGAAACTTTTCTTTTACACAACTGCAACAGTTCATAGGTTTACGTATATAGTTTAAATTTCAACTCGATATCTTTACGCGTTCCCGAGATAAAGAGTCTTGACATACACACAGACGGACAGACGGACAACAAAGTGATCCTATAAGGGTTCCGTTTTTTCCTTTTGAGGTACGGAACCCTAAAAATTATAGGAATCGAACTACTCTGTAAAAAAAATACTTGTGCGCGTCGACTTGGAAACCCCCTCATTTGTTGGTCAGAAACGTCTGTAATTTGAGGCAACAGCAAAAAAAACTTACCTATTTAACGCGTGGTTGGCATTATTCTGCAAATGGCTCCTATACACCTGGATATTCTTGTACTGCTTGTCGCACACTTTACAGTAGGCGAGCTCCCGCGCCAGCGCCGCGCTGTGCGCGCTGCGGTGCGACTCCAGCCGGGAGATAGATACGAAACTACGCTTGCAAACGTCGCAGGAGAACTCTCGTTTCACTGCGTGGATACGACTGAAAAACAAATACAATTGAATTGTTAATCCGTAAACATGTGTCTATTTTTATTAAAAATGCAAAAATATTTTGCGCTCGCAGCGCTCGCGCTATGTAAAAATGACGAATGGTTCCTTTTCCTCACTTTTCATTGCGAAATTATCATTATTCATTTAAACAAATAGAAAGTTGCCACTAAGAAAGATCATTTAAAGAAAATGAGGTTGCAAATGATGAATAAAGGTTATAAGTTTCTGTATGTCTGTCTATAGCATCATATTTTCGAAACGAATAAAAATATACGAACAGCCAAAATGTGGAACGCTTTGCCTGGGTCTGTTTTCCCGCTAAAGTACAACGTGGGTGTCTTCAAATCCCGAGTAAATAGGTATCTTCTAGGTAAGCGTGCTACGAGTACATCCTAGACCGCATATCTGCTTAACATCAGGCAGTTTGTAGTCAAACGCAAACCTATAAGGAATAAAAAAATATTAAAGAATGTTATAGTTATGTTAGTAGGTACTGTATTGTACCAACCTTTTTTTTACCCGCCATTGCAGGACGTAGGCCTACCCACGATGGGTGATTGGGCCATATTCACCACGATGGGTGATTGGGCCATATCCACCACGCTGGCCCAGTGCGGGTTGGTGGATTCACATACGCCATCAAATTTCTTCTTCGGACGTATGCAGGTTGCCTCACGATGTTTTCCTTCACCGAAAAGCCAGTGGTGTGAAATTCCGTACATAAATTCCAAAGAACTCATTGATACGTGACCGGGGATTTGAACCCGCCACCTCACGATTGTAAGGCGGGTGTCACTACCTCTTGACCACCACGGCCGTATTAGGTACTGCTTGTCGCAATTATTACAGTACGAAAGTTCCCGCGCCATCTCCGGGCTGTGCGCGCTGCTTCGCGACTCGAGCCGGGAGACAAATATAGAACTACGTTTACAGGTAAAAAAAATACTCTAATCTGAATCCGTATTGTCTATTTAGATAAATACACTACTGAAAAAAAATGTAGACCATTATTCATCTCGAATTTAAGACTGTCTTAAATTCGAGATGAATAATGGTCGCGCCCGCTACGCTCGCGCGCAGTAAGGGGGTATTGCTTTCTGTTGGTCATTTCTCGGTGCGATTAAATACTCTACTGTGGTATTTCACAAGAACATTTAATGATGATGATGAGTAAGCTAGACATTAGAAGCGAAGTACAATTTGAAGTCAGAATGACGGTAAACATTAAAGAAATAGTTACGTTCTATGGGCCCTGAGCGTGTGTTTTCCTTTGAACTTCTGTCCGCAGTCCTTACAAGACAAGACATGCTGCGTTCTGGCGTGTTCTGATAACTCTTCTGTACTTCTGAAATTCAAAGGTACTAAAGTAGCATTAGGTCATTTTTGACAAAAACGCTTTTGGATACCAAGCTAAATCAATATGTTCACCTCGTTTACATGCAGCCCCTGCCGCTGACGGCAATATTTCCCTTGATACTGCCGTGGCAGGATCGAGAGAAGTATGGTGTTTACATACTGCCCTACCACTCACATCGCTTTCGACTTCCGGCAATGTCAGACGTCGAAATATTTACTGCGTCCGCGCCGTGTCTCCTCGCAATACACAATTATATTAGAATTTTAAAAAAATTCAAGTTAAAAAGAAGAAAATACGTCGCCGTAGAAGATGGTGGATGTTAGCTATCCATCGTAATAGAACTCGTGTAAGTATCTACCTAAGGGGCCGGGACGGGATAGGCACGGGCGGCGCCTGTAAGACGCACGTTCTATACAACTTTGTAGAGGCCCGTACGACACCCGGACGGGCCCCGTCTCTTGCACGGCTCCTTCTGATATAAATGAACCCCTATGGCGATTATAGGTCTTGTAAAAAAGTTGTTCATATTTATCTTTTCAAAACTGGGGTATACTAAGCGCCACACAAGTCGGCGTATGAGAAGTTAGCCGCAGATGACACTTCGCAGTGATTCGCTAATTATTGCGCATGTGTGCACAATTCCGACGCCGCGTGTCGTAGTGGTGAGCATGGGCGTAGGGAGCGCGCAGGAGGCATGAGGTAAGAGGGCGGGTGTGCCCCGGCGTCTCATCTCTTTGGCTCCTGCGCATACTTATATTTCAGCTTTTGCGCAGCGTTCTGCGTATAACTTCCCATCCGCCGATTTATGTGGCGCTTAGTATAAATGCTTACACAAAATAAAAATTACCGGAAAACCTCGGTACACTGTTTACAATGTATACTGTCTCTTTCATCGTTGGCGTGTGCGTCTCGGCAGTGATTGGCCGCTGCCCTCGCCCCGCGGCCCTTGTACGGGCAGAGCGAGCACGCGTACTGCACCGAGTGGCGCGCGCGGTGCCGGGAAAGAGATAGCGATGTGGCGAAACGAGTGGCGCACACTTCGCATATGTGGGGGCCTATAGCCTGTGGATTCATTTAAAAGGATTTTTTATTATTCATGCTATTTTTTTTGCAAAAAAAAATTAAATTCTAGATTTAATTTTTATAATTTTATTTTGAGTGCTTTCCACACTAGATTTTTATCTCAAAGAGTTATCTTTGTGATAAGCATTTCAAAAATCTGAAGCGAACGCAGGATTTGAACCTGCCCCTTCGGATCACTAGCCCGACGCTCTAACCAACTGAGCCAGCCCGCCTCCTACGCAAGCTTCAAATTTCTGAAGTGCTTACATTTCCCAACTTATAGCGTTGGTGGCGCCACCTGTGATACCCGTATTAGACAGGTTATCACTCAACTAGAAGTTATTAGAACTTCTAAAGATTGACGAGAGATGACGCACTGCTAAATTAACGCCAACCAACGCTATAAGTTGGGAAATGTAAGCACTTCAGAAATTTGAAGCTTGCGTAGGAGGCGGGCTGGCTCAGTTGGTTAGAGCGTCGGGCTAGTGATCCGAAGGGGCAGGTTCAAATCTTGCGTTCGCTTCAGATTTTTGAAATGCTTATCACAAAGAAAATTCTAGAATCATGAGAATCTTATATGGATTTCCAAAAAGATCGATAGAAAGTGAGTTTTAGTCTGAGCTATGTGTTCTACCACACACTAATGCCACTCAAATGATTACCATTACCCTATAAAGCAAGTAACTTCATATAGGCCGGGTGGCTAGCTCTGGTGTCAGTTTTTTAACCACCTGAAGGCCTCTGACATGGCTAAATGGTTAATACAATCAGGGCTTACAATTTAAGGACAGCAAACGATTAGTTGAAAATGTCACCCGCGGTCTCTTATCCAAAGACTGACTGTGCCAAATGTTTCTTAATTTTGGTGATCCCTGATAGAGACACCTAGTCAAACTACACTTTAAACACTACTGACAATGATGGTTACATAGATACATAGGTATCTAAACTAAAATAGCTATGATATAATATATCCAATCATAATCTTACCTCATCGTGGTTTTTTACAAAATGTAAATCATAATTTTCCTTTTTTGTAAAACCAAGCACACATGTGTCACATTTGTAAGGTATCTTCTTATAATTAGGGTGATTTCTTTTCTCTTCTTTTATTCTTAACATTTCTTCTTCTGTTAAATGAACAGTTTCGAATTTCTTCTTTGCTAAGTCAATATCTTTTACATTTTGTGACGATTTCTTCTTTTGTGGTTTGTCAGATGGAGATATTCGCTTGGGAAAAGATCTTTTCTTCTTGGGTGATATATCTTCTTTGCTACTTTTTAAGCTTTCGGCAAATATTGTTAGTTTTTTATTACCTCCCTCATAACTTTGCCAATCTATTTGATCTATACATTGTTTTTCCATGTTCTTTGTGGTTGAGTCTTTTTCATGTTTGATTTTTGATTCTATTATTTCTTGTTTGTTAGTTTCATTTGTAATGGAGTCATATTCATGTGCAATTTCAATGTCATAGTTATATTTTGTGGATTGCGTTAGTCTACTTAAAGTTCTGATGTTCTGAAATAAATTGAACTACTTTTGAGATACATTTGGAAATCTAATCAAAAGTAAAGTTCTACAACTTTTAAAACTAATATGCATTGCAATAAAAATGTCAGTAAAACATTTAAGTTTTGTCAGATTTAACAGACTATTGGAAATTTTTAAGAGAATAAATATTTTGGGCTGTTTCTTGAGTATTTGGGAAGCTAATTAGATCAGCTGAATGGTTTAATGGCTTGTCTTTTCAATTTTTTTTACCTAAACTACAGGATACACCTGCCCGGTTTATTAGTGCCAATTTTTAAGACCCCAGATTTATCTAAAGACTAGTTTTTGCCTGCGGCTGCGCCCGCCTGATATTTTGATTTCTGTGCTATCCCATAGGAACCTTTTATTTTTTGGGGGTAAAAAGTATCACTTTCCATCTTTCAAACTATGGCCACGCTAAAAATTAAGTCACTACATTATTTACATTGTTATGCTCTGTTGTTGCGTGAAAGAGAAACAAACACACTTTTGGATTTATTGTATTAAAATAAAAAATAAAAAATATTGGGGGACATCTCACACACGATTTCGGACCCCAATCTAAGCAAAGCTTGTGATATGGCTGCCAGAGACTGATATACTACATATACTTTTTTTAAACTAGTTTTTACCCGCGGCTTCGCCCGCATGATATTTTGATTTTTGACGCAATATCATTATACTTTATAGCCTATGTGTTATTCTGATATATAAGCTATATTATTGCAAAGTTTCATCTCAATCAGTTCAGTAGTTTTTGCGTGAAAGAGTAACAAACATCCATACATCCATCCATCCTCACAAACTTTCGCGTTTATAATATTAGTAAGATACATACTTATATAGACAGTACCTAAATAACACCCAGACACACAGCAAACTCCTATGTTAATCACAAAAATGCTTGCCCTGGTGGGAATCGAACCCATGCCTCTTAGTAGCCGCCAGTAGTCAGGGTCACTAACCACTGAGCCATCGAGGCAGTCATTAGTACGGATAACTTATCACTATAACTAATGTGGCATCACATTAGTCTTGTATCCTGTGATAGTATCCAATTGTATGGAAAAGTTATAGATATATCTGACAGTAATCTGATATAGGCCAAACCAAATTTCTTGGCGGATGTGATGTGAGCTACAAGCTGCGGATAGCCCAATCCTGACTGAAGCTCACTCAACAGCTGGGTGAGGATTGGGTTATTGGCACCTTGTAGCTAGAAATAAGTTTACTGTACTGTACTGTACCAGCCTTTTTAGTAGTCCACTGCAGGACGTAAGCCAGTGGTGTGAAATTCCGTAAATAAATTCCAAAGACCTCATTGGTACGGGACCGGGGATTCGAACCCACGACCTCACGATTGTAAGGCGGGTGTCACTACCTCTTGACCACCCACGGCTTTTTTTTCAAATAAGAAATAAGTTTGATTCGGCTTAAATAGAAGATATCATAGTATGATAGTAGTCATACTTACACTGTGTAACTTTTCACAAAAAATATTTTGAGCATGTTTAGCTTGAATTGTAAATGTGTAGAACTTTATGATTGCACTGTGGCACTCCCAACATATGACTTTGCTATCCAACTGAAAAAGAAATAGAAAATAAATGTACTGCTTTTTCTGTACAGTATAATAGTACAGTAGAACTCCAATTATCCGAATTAATGGGGACCGGGACCCATTCGAATAATCAAATATTCGGATAATCGGATTTTTTTTTAAAAAATTGCCATTGGAGAGAATAAAAGCTACGTTTTGATATTGCACTATTTTTTTATTGAATTAAATGAAAGAAACATGAAATTTTCACATGTTTTAAATATAAATAAAATGTACTTATGTACAAGTTTAGAAATAAAAATCATTGTTTTTTAAGCATCTCCGTCAATGTAAGCTGTTTTGCGGTCATTTTTGTGATTCGGATAATCGGCGATTCGTATAGTCGGAGTTCGGATAATTGGAGTTCTACTGTATTAAACAAAGTCCCTTCTCTGTCTGTCTGTCCCTATATATGCATAAATCTTTAAAACTATGCAACAGATTTTGATGGGGTTTTTTTTAATAGATAGAGTGATTCAAGTGAAAGGTTTATATGTATAATACACCTGTGCGAAGCCAAGGCGGGTTGCTAGTTAATAGTAAAAAATAAATTCTTTGGGCTTAAAGGGATAAGTCTGTATAATAAATTCATTGTAGACAGGGAGTCTGGTGTAGTTATTGCCGCCTGAAGGCTTCTGCAATGGCTAAGTGGTTAAAACAGCCAGGACCCATAGCTTAACATGTCATTTGCAAAGTTGTAAATGCCACACACAGTCACCCATACAAAGACTGGCAGTGCTGAACATTGCTTAACTTCAGTGATTGTTAAGAATTAAACTCCTAGTCAAACAACACTATTTATGTGCGATACAGTAGTTGCCTCTTCTTCTATCTATAGGTGCGTTTGGATAGCCTACTGATGGCAAAATTAACAGTTAAAAACGCCAACAACAATCACATTCAGTGTTCGTTTTGAGAATGTGTAAGCAAAAGTGGTATGAGTATCTATAACTGTTTGCGTTCACCGTTCGTATAGCTCAAAAACAGGCAAAAGTTGCATTATTGGAGATATGGGCAAAATTCCCAAGCCGAACGGTTTACATCAACGCTAATGTTGCATATGCCAAAAACGCCTTTGTGTCAGAAGTACCATTGATTTGTAACATTGATTGTACAAGTGATACAACTTTGTATCTTTAGTACCAGTAAAGAAAAATGAGGATATTCCCCCGTAATGTTAACCGATAACTATGGAACTAGTGATACAACTTTGTATCTCAAGTACCATTAAAGAAAAGTAAAGATATTCCACGTAATTTCATTTTTGACATGCATTTATTTTCGTCTATCCCCCGTGGCTCTACTGCTTGGCTCAACTAGTAGTGCCAAAAGAAATTTCTCTCTCCCGTGGCACGATCAATTTTTTATGGCTGCTTAGTCTATACAATCTAATTACTCGTGAACTTGGCCATTACACATGGCACTACTGAATTTAGGAGGACGAACAATTTGTAACATAAATTATTATATTTTTTAGATTAAAAAATTACAGATGTCATAATGACTGCTGTCAAAATCAAGAATTCGTATGAGTTTCATGACAGGTGTCAAAGTAACAGCAGTCATTTTCTAGAATTCATACTAGAATAGCATGACAGGTGTCAAAGTGACAGCTGTCAAACTTAAAAGTGGATTATCTCCGTAACTGTCAATGCTAGACTATTGCTGGCTTCACAAAAGAGATAGAGCTCAACGAGATCTACATTCCAGATGACAGCTGACAAACTTAAAAGTGGATTATCTCCGTAACTATCAATGTCAGACTATTGCTGTCTTGACAAAAGTGATAGAGCTCAACGAGATCTACATTTCAGATGACAGCCGTCAAACTTAAAAGTGAATTATCTCCGTAACTATCCAACCTAGACCATTGTTGTGTCCACAAAAGTGTCAGAACTCAACGAGATCTACTTTTCAGATGACAGCTGTCAAACTTAAAAGTGGATTGTCTCCGTAACTATCAATGCTAGACTATTGCTGTCTTCACAAAAGAGATAGAGCTCAACGAGATCTACATTCCAGATGACAGCTGACAAACTTAAAAGTGGATTATCTCCGTAACTATCGATGTCAGACTATTGCTGTCTTAACAAAAGTGATAGAGCTCAACGAGATCTACATTTCAGATGACAGCTGTCAAACTTAAAAGTGGATTATCTCTGTAACTATCCAACCTAGATCATGGTTGTGTTCACAAAATTGATAGAACTCAACGAGATCTACATTTAGTATGACAGCCGTCAAACTTAAAATCGGATATATTATCGATGGTTACGGAATTAATTGACTTTCAAGTTTGACAGCTGTCACTTTGACATCTGTCGTTTTATAAAGTAAAAAATATAATTAAATGGTGCAAATTGTTATATCATTGGATTTGTTTATGTCACGATTGATTACGGGTAAAAAAGAGCTAAAAAATATTATTATATGGTTTTATATACTAACAAATGAAATTCTTTATTAGCTAGCCCAGTTGTGTCACTGGGAATAATATTGCCCGTGACACTACTGGATACGGAGTAGTGTCATGGGAAATGTACTTTTACCCGTAGCACTACTAGTAGTGTCACGGGAAAGTAAAATTTCCCTTCGCTCTACTAGTTGAGCCAAACAGTTGAGTCACGGGGATAGACGTTTTTATTTTGTATTGTCACAAAGATATAGGTAAAATTAAAAATAAAAACGAAACTTCTTAACGCAAATAAAATAAAGTTACACAACTACCGGCGTAATTTTTCTAGAAATAGTGGCACATTGATTTCGCCATTAATGAGCTGCATTTGAACATGCTGTATATATGCATTTCGCTTGATGACGGATTTTGACCGTTTAAAAAACGGCATCGTTGTATGTACTTTAAATTATTAGTGGCCAGTATTTGGCATATCGTAAGTATAGTATTTATTAATTGCGACAATTCACTTTCTGGGCCCACTCACTCCACGGTACTTAAATGTTTAGTTGTACCATTCATGGTACTAGCGATACATCAATTTTTATGATGGTACTACTGATCCTAAATAATTGTCACTAGTACCATTAATGGTACTAAGGATACAAAGCTGTGTCACTTGTACCATTAATGGTACAAATCAATGGTACTTCTGACACAAAGGCCCAAAAACGCCATCGAGCCCAAACCGAACGCACCTTTTATTAATAAAAATGAATGTTTGTCTGTTTGTCCTTTAAAGAAACGTAAAATATGCATTTGATCATTGATGATCTTTAGCAAAGTTGTTGTGCACGAGTTGGTGCGACCAATTTTCGAGTTGGTTGGTGGCGCAGCAACGCGCGCAGGGTACAACTAGTGTATTTTAAGTTACTAACCTCTTCGCATCGTATTTCTCTTAAAATTGAAATAATACGAGACGTGGCGACTAACCGGCGGTCTCTGCTGAGACATGTTTCACAAATCAGCGCGAGCTTTTCATCCATTTCATTTACAAACTGCAATAATATACTTTTTTCAGCAGATCGATATACTTCACATATTGAAACTGTTTTACGAATATCTGTACGTGTAACAAAAGGATAATTACTAATTTTTGATTTTCTGTAACGAAAATAACGAAACTCTGTTTTGATAAGTATGTATTCTATTTAGGATCTCTAATTAAGTTTTATTTGATACTTGAAAATAAAACTCGTTCCATTGTAATGTTGTTCCTTCGTTTTGTTTTGTTTACAAATAGACTTTGACAGTTTTGATTGCAAAGAAATTGACATTACTGACAGTTTTGCGTTTGATTTTTGCTTAAATCCAAAATCCAATGAAGTATTGCTTACCTGACTAATTTAAAGGCCATTCTTTGACAAACAAGGCAAAATACTTACAGGTCTTAGATTTTTCAATTCAGTCGGACTTGGAATTTTTGGTAACTGGCGAACGATAGCATGCTTCCAAATATCTGGGAAAACGTTAGTTTTAATGGAGGAATTTATTAAAGCCAATACCTATAGTATCTATTGTATACGGAAAAGTAATTAATATGAAATACTGCTTCACTGTACCCACTGTACGTATTTCATATTGACCAAATTATGAACTTATGAACATCATAGGTATATGATGCTCAAAATATATCAATTGTGATATAGATGCGGTAGCCGAACCAGGGATAGTCAAAAAGTGGTTATTTATGACGTTAGGGTCATCAAAGCAGCATGGCAACTCAATATCATCATTTGGTAGTACTGCGCTCCGAAGATTTTGCCAGTTTTGGGGTCCCGAATATTTTGACTAATATTTCGCTTAAAATACGCAGATTTTTTATAGTAAAGGGCTCTATTTACGGTAACTTTTGAAATAACTCTTTTTACTTTCAGTTTTAGTTTTCTGATAATCAGCTGCTGCTTGGTATGATCTATCTCTAATAACAGCTGATTTAATCGGCGCATGACGGTCAAACAAACTTACTATATGACTATCTTTAAAAATAATGAATCATCAAAATCTCTGACAGCCATATCACAAGCTTTGCTTAGTTTGGGGTCAGAGACTATGTAAAGGAAGAAATAGGAACTATCAATTATTATTAAAGAAAATAAATGAAACAGATTTGCCTTTTTACAATAAAACTTTATTATAATTATTTTTATACGCAATAATTACATAAGTAAACTTACAACTACTTAACTACGAAATATAATCGCCCGATCGCTTTTCCGTGTTAAATACATCAGAAAATATTTAAAAAATTCACGGTTTACACCAACAGATGGCGTTAATTAACCAAAAGGCAGGTAACATTTTGGAAGACTAAAATACTTAATTCCTACTTATTTCTTAACTTAAGAAAACAACAAAAGTGACATATTTAAAAAACAACGGGCTGCACTCCAGGATTGCCGGCAAAAGTGAAAACTTTCGTTCAATCCTACGAATTTTCGATCAGCCGAAGAGCTCGCGTCTGTCTCCAAAAATCTTTTCGAAAAACTGAATTTTATCAAAATCTACCGTCTAATCTCAAACCAACATGGCGGAAAATTTTCAAAATAAATTTAAAATGAGAACTTTGTCGTTACTTTTCTTAAAAATAGTAATAGTAGTAGATATATAGTTCCTTTTTTACCTTTTAAAGTACGGAACATTACGTTTCGTTTCTGATATTAAGACAAAAAAATCATAAGTATAGTCTAGGGGTTCCTTTTTACCTTTTGAGGTAAATGATCTATTCTTACAAAAACAAAAATAAAGCAATCTTGCATTTCTGTCAAGAGAAAAATAAAGTGTTTCTTTTAACCATTTGAGACACAAAATCTTAAAACACAATTTTAAGTTTATACGAAGTTTAATTTATAAAACAACGTGGTAACTAATATTACAATAGACCACTAATATTATTTCAATTACATATTTCATAAAATTCATATTATATTTGAGAGCTAAATGATTGTCCAAAAATATATTCTTTTCAATATATATAAAATATTTGTTACTAAATCTATTTAAAACTATGCTTAATTATCGAATCCCATATAAAAATATATGAATGTGCGAATTAAAAATTAACCATACATGGTTATTTTTAGTTCGAGAAAAACCGGTGACAATTTTCGTTAGTTAATATTTTCATTTTCAATTAGGAAATACATAGTACACCTACAGGGTTGTATTCCAAAATGCACGTTTTTGCACAAAAAAATTGTAACAACTTTTACTATGATGGGAACTAACTGTGAAATTACAAAAACAATCCAACAAAATCTTTGGAAAGTTGTTTTTCCCAATTTTGGTGTTGGTGCCATAGTAAAGATGTTTATACGATGGGTGCGATTAAGTTATTTTCAAATATTAAAAATAACCTTGTATAAGATTCCTAAATCAAAATAAATGACTTAAAACATTAAACGTCGATTCAGTTGTAACAGACACTATAAACTAATTCACCAAAAACTGTGATTAAATGAGAAATTGCGTCTTAAATTATCTGCACCTCTTTTTGCAGTCAGAAAAGGATGGCAAGATATTTTGTTTAGTTTTCTCACATTTAATTTAGTTTGACGACCAAAATCGACGCCACTGCTTAACAAGGCAAATTAACTTAAAAGTTTAAACAACTTACAAATAAAAATTAACGCAGTTATTTTACAGTTTCGGAGACTTTAACTCGATATATAATTCTCATTAGGCCTGCACCTCTAGATTGATGGCAAAATAACAGCCATTCAATACCTTTTTAATGTCAGTTGTCAATGTCAAGTTACTTGTCAATGTCAATCCATATTTTGTAAAGTCCTTTTCATCAAAGAAGTACCACGGAAAATTAGTAGAACTAGTTATAACCTTACGGCCATGCGATTGTGCTGCTGCATCTGCGAGACTCCTTTCGTGAAATGGGCTTTACCTTGTTTGGGATAAATTGGAAAAACAATTTGTTTATTTTCCATCCGTGATTTGCTGTGACACGTGGTGCGGGTCCAATTTTACCAATATTTAAGTCGCACGAAACAAATATCGAAAAAAAACATGAAAATGACAGAGCAGAGCTGTCGATTCTTATTCAAAACTTGGCAACTTCACGAATTTGGGCCCAAAGATCACTGAAGAGTAACAACAGGCGAAAATGAGATGGTTTGGCTCGCTTGCCAAAATCCGAATCCCTAATCAAACCTAATGGCGGCTGTGAACACGAGGCAAGTCATTGCGCAGTAGCAATTTTTGATATGTAAGCTGCGCGAGAAGTGGAGATATGCGCAGCTTGTAGCTTACTTCACCAACGCCATTATGGTGGTTCCATTTGGTTTTCAGGTCCCTCGTTAACACTATCTATTCAATATTCATGGCCGCTAAAGGAGTTTTTGTAAACTTACTCGTACAATGAGCAGTTTATCTTTAAATTCCAAAAAAATAATTTCGTGCGCTGAACTAGTGCAACCACCTTAAGTTTATTTCAGCCTGTACGCCGTAGCCAATGAGAACCAATTATAACCAATTGAAGAGTTTGACATATGTCAAGCGAAGTTTCAACGGCATTTTTTGAGGAAATCCAAAACTTCTTGCGGGTAGTTCGGCCTTGAAGCAGATTTAGTCGCGGCACGCGCGTGCTCTAGCGGAGTCACCGAACTGTGGAAAAAAACATTTTAAAATTTTATTTTGTGATAAATAATTTTTAAACGTAATGGTAAAGACCTTTCAGCCCAAGACTAAACTCTAAAGATAGATCATGCTAAGACAAAACGTAACTATATTATGACAAAATCAAAGTATCGGTACATCATGTTATGACATAACGTAAATATCTCATATTATGACAAATTCAAACTGTAGGCATCACATGCTATGACATAGCGTAAGTACCTCATATTATGACAAATTCAAACTGTAGGCATCACATGCTATGACATAGCGTAAGTACCTCATATTATGACAAATTCAAACTGTAGGAATCACATGCTATGACATAGCGTAAGTATCTCATATTATGACAAATTCAAACTGTAGGCATCACATGCTATTACATAGCGTAAGTACCTCATATTATGACAAATTCAAACTGTAAGAATCACATGCTATGACATAGCGTAAGTATCTCATATTATGACAAATTCAAACTGTAGGCATCACATGCTATTACATAGCGTAAGTACCTCATATTATGACAAATTCAAACTGTAGGCATCACATGCTATGACATAGCGTAAGTACCTCATATTATGACAAATTCAAACTGTAGGCATCACATGCTATTACATAGCGTAAGTACCTCATATTATGACAAATTCAAACTGTAGGAATCACATGCTATGACATAGCGTAAGTATCTCATATTATGACAAATTCAAACTGTAGGCATCACATGCTATTACATAGCGTAAGTACCTCATATTATGACAAATTCAAACTGTAGGAATCACATGCTATGACATAGCGTAAGTACCTCATATTATGACAAATTCAAAATGTAGGCATCACATGCTATGACATAGCGTAAGTACCTCATATTATGACAAATTCAAACTGTAGGCATCACGTGCTATGACAAAGCGTAAGTATCTCATATTATGACAAATTCAAAGTGTAAGGTAGGTACCTCATATTATGACATATTCAAATTGTAGGTAGGAGGTACCTCATGTTATGACAATGGGCGAGTTTCCTCCAGGACTTGCGATCGACTTGTTTGAAGATCATCATGATGACTCGAAGGTCGCAGTTCGCCGAGTTCACCGCTAGATGGAGCGCGGTGTCGCCACCTTTCACGTCCTGAATAAGGGGGACGGGGTTAGTTCTGGTTACTGGTTCATAGATGGCGTGGATTTCATGACTAAACTGACAAAAACGGCTCAGCTGATTTCAGGAAAATTAAAATGGGACCACCTCGGGAGTATACCCTTTCGAACTAAAAAATAATCTTTCGATTCGGTTCACAATTGGCGAAATTATCGATGAAATTATAGTCTTTCGTTTTGTGTATTTTCGTAACAAAAAATCTCCTCCTTTTTGGAAGTCGGTTAAAAAGTAGTGAGTCCTCACCCCTTTCCACAAGTCAGCGTCAGCGTGCTCGAGCAGGACGTGCAGCGTGTGGAGCCGCGGGGAGCCGGCGCTGTGCAGGCTGCAGGCCACGTGCAACGCTGTGTATCCTGCAACAACAACATTACACTGTAACTACCGTGTCGGTAACAAAATAAAAGAACTATCATTTATGTGGTAAATTACAAAAAAAAATACGCAAGCGCGAAACGAAACAGCAGGAGCAGACATACATTACTTCCTCTCTACGCCGCGCCGGAGGTCTACTCGCCCTCCAATTTACGAATTTTCGATCTCTGAATTTCTGTGATAAACATTTTTTACACATCTCAAAAAGTGCACAACGCCGCTATAGAAGTTTTCACTTCAAAAATATTTTAAAGCGCCATCTTTTATGCAACTAGCAGCACTAACCATCAGTGTTGGCGTGGAGCACGCGGAACAGAGGCGGTAGGTCCCCGCGGACGTCGGCGCGGGTTATTTCCGCAAGGACGAGCGCGTATGCGTCGCCGCCGCGCGCGCACGCGATTATCAAATTGTCGCCGAGAGCGTCCACCTGAAAGGAAGAAAGAGAAAGTTATACAGGGTTTTCCAGAACTGGTATACTAAGCCGAAAGGTGATTTAGCCCATCATTATAAACAACTATCACTATGGAGCCAACCCGGAATTCGAGAAAAAAAATCAGCTGTTTCATACATTTTGTCGATTCTCAGTTGCAATTATGTATGGAAAAGCTGCTATTTCGAATTTTGGGTTGTTCCCATATTCAAAGTTGTTCATTATAACTTAATCACCCCTTTTGGCGTAGGACAAAGCATTGTCCTACATTACAGACAATGACAATTGTACATTCATTCAGTAATTATTTGCGAAAGTTCAATCTTCTATTCAGTAATTTTCGGACATGGTCCTTAAAATGTTAGCTACAGCGCCATCTGTTACGTAAAAGTACGAACCTCGTGGAAAACGCACTCCTGCGCCGCGGCGGTGCTTTCCTTTCGTAGAGCGATATAAATGTAGGACACCACGAACCGAGTCAGGATCGGCAGATGCGGACAACGCATCACCGCCGACTTCAGTATGCTGAGACCTGCAAATTAAAAAAAAGGTTGTCTGTAATGTCGGGTTACGGACGATAACTTTACGTGAGAACGTCATAACAAAACAATGTTAAATCAACGACTGAAACAAGCCGAACACTTAGGCGAATCGTGCCACTCTATCGCTTGTTCCGCTTGTGACACATTTTCGTACGTGCAGTCGGCGTTCATCGATATACAGGGTTATTTCTAATCAATTGGCATCCTTCTAGTGGCTTATTCTGTACATCAAAACTAACAACTTTTGACATACAACTTTCGTCAAACCCAATAAAATGTTTGTTGTTCCATATAAAAATTTCACTCGCGACAAAATGTATGAAACAGCTGATTTTTTTTTGAGTTTTGACGAAAGTCGTAGAACAAAAGTTGTTAGTTTTGATGTACAGAATAAGCCTCTAGAAGGATGCTAATTGATTAGAAATAACCCTGTATAACACTTTATCACGTCAAATATGATACTAAAACACTTTCAAAAACTAAATTTATTTTTCGTTATTTTCTCAGCAAACCCTTTCATTTGAAATAATTATTATGTCACGGGAGAGCATACAAAATTATTCACATTTTAAAGATCTGTAGAATGATTAGTCCGCCAACTTGGTCCGTCGGCCATATTGGATTTACGAAAACGTCCCCGAAATTGCGGAAAATAATCAGCGGTACCTTTTTGTCGATTGTCGAAAATAAAATAAAATAATCAGCGGTACCTTTTTGTCGATGAACTTTCTCACATGGAACAGATGATTTATATATTTTTATTTTGAAATTTCGGGGTTGTCCCGTTGTCGGGTTGTTAGTAAAAATTGATTGGTTTATATCTATATTATCTACTAGTTTTTACCCGCGGCTTCGCCCGCATGATATTTTGATTTTTGTGCTATCCCATGGGAACCCTTTATTTATCTGGGATAAAAAGTAGACTATGTCACGTCCCGTCTTTCAAACCCGAGGCCCTGGTAAAGTAGGGCCCTTAACAAAGGAGGTGGAAAATCAAAAAAATAAAACAAAAAACGATTTGACGGTTGTTCGATTGGACAGTTGTTTTTTTTTTTTTGACATTTCTAGCTTCTCAGATAGCAGAATTTTTCGGGTATTGCGTCCTACTAACTTAACACTTATCGTTATATTATAACAAAATACGCAATATCTTTATAATTTATAGCCTATGTGTTATTCTGATATATCCTACTAATATTATAAACGCGAAAGTTTGTGATGGATGGATGGATGTATGGATGTTTGTTACTCTTTCACGCAAAAACCACTGCACAGATTGAGATGAAACTTTGCAATAATATATATATATGACAGATAATACTTTATTCTATTCCACACTATGTCCATATTTTGCTCTCGGGTTTTTCGTTTACTTCATAATAGCAAGATAAGTAACTTAGTAACTTATATCACAGTCTCAAAAGACGCAAACGAACCAAAAAACGTTCTGCCCGTGGGTTTTCACACAGTGCAAGTATGGTAATCTGGTACAATGTGTCTATAAAACTAGTTTATGGCTATAATAATATGGACGATTCGAGTTGCTCAAGGGCGACCACTCCCATGCACATACTCGTAGGTACTTTAAATTATTGATAGTACACTCAGTTGAACTATTTTAATACTATTATTTAGAACAGGGGTTATTTCTTTTTAAATAATTTTTACATACTTAAACAGTTTCTAGATTTCAATTCAAATAGATACAGTCCTTAAACGTCTGTCATTTTTATGCTCTATACCCAAATAATCGTATAATTATTTTAATGTTTGGTGTGTACAGATAAGTAGCTGCATTAACAATTTTACTTACTATCATAATAATATAATTTTTGTAGAGTACATAATATGCACTGTATGTATTGTATAAATGCTTACGAAATAAATAATATTTGCGATGTTTGCACTAATTTTCGCACGCCATACTGGCTAATTGTATTTGGACTATACAATTATTATTAAGACCCTTTTGTAACCACAATTATTGCGAATAAAAAACTTTGATTTTTTCTAAACAATAAGCATCCTTTTAGGGGCTTATTCTGTACATCTAAACTAACAACGTTTGTTCTACGACTTTTATTAATTCTATTCTTTTTAAAAAGTTGTTGTTCCATAGAAAAATATGTAAAATATACCCGCGACAAAATGTACCATACGTACAGCTGATTCTTTTGTTAGTTTTGACAAAAGTAGCAGATCAAAAGTTGTTAGTTTTGATGTACAGAATAAGCCTCTGGAAGGATGCTAATTGATTAAAAATAACTCTGTATAGACCTCGCGACTCATCTCTTTGACTGAATCTTCAATAAATAAAGAAATATTTTTGGACATCTTACACACGGCCTCTGACCCCAAACTAAGCAAAGCTTGTGATATGGCTGCCAGACACTGATATACTACATATACTTATTTTTAAATACATATACAGAGTCAGGTCATAAATTCTGTCACATGTTTAATCCTACTAATATTATAAACGCGAAAGTTTGTGAGGATGGATGGATGGATGGATGGATGGATGGATGTATGGATGTTTGTTACTCTTTCACGCAAAAACTACTAAACGGATTGAGATGAAACTTTCCAATAATATAGCTTATATATCAGAATAACACATAGGCTATAAATTATAATGATATATTGCGTATGCGGGCGAAGCCGCGGGTAAAAACTAGTGTTTAATATAAAATAATTGAAACAAGTTTATTCATTATGTAACCATTTATATACCAAAATGAACTTAACAAAACATAGATTTCCATATACAGGACCACCCTAGTGTGAGATTTAGGGTTCCTCTCTGGAAGTTTGTAAATTTAATCTAAGTACCTACCTACTAACACTACTTTAAGTATCATCAAGATTTACTAACTCCAAAACCTGTAACTTTTTGAGCAAAATAAACGTTATCTTATCTTATTCTTATGACAATAAAGTTTATTCAAAATGATCTCCGTGATTTTGAATACAGGCCTTCAATCTGCGCGGCTCTCTTCTCTTCGCTCTATGAGCTGGCGCCGAATCTTGTTGGAATACCCAGTGCCTGTTATTGAACATGGTATGAGAAACAGGTTCCACAAGGTTCGTCAGGACTGTATTTTGATACACAACTGCATTCGTTTCTACACCTTTCTCACAAAAATGTACCTCTGTTAAGCTCTAATAAGAAACTCCCAACCTTACCATGAGCGAGGATGGAAAATGACCTCGTTGGACACGCGGAATACGGTTGCTCGCTTCTTCACTACTGTGTGCGTACACCTTATCATTTTGTTTGTTGTAGCTCTCTTCTACGGTAAAATTTTTTTCATCCGAAAAAAGAATTTCCCGATATTTTTTCCCGCGTACCGCTTCAACAAAGCGCGGCATCTCTTCAGTCTCAGGTCCATTAGACGAGCATTTAAGCGATGTCCTGTTTTTTTTCGATATGCCCGAAGCCCTAAGTCTTCATTTAACACCCTTTTCACCGTGGTTCTGCTTAACCCCATCTGAAGGGCCAACAGTTTCTGTGTACGTTTGGGATTTCTTTGAATTCGTGCCTTCACAGCTTTTATCACTGATGGATCCTAAAAGACCGAGGGCGACCACTTCTTGACCTGTCATCTACACTAGAGTCTTCATTGTATCGTTTGATGGTACGATAAACGAATCTTTTGGTTATATTCAAAATTTTCAGTTTGTCAAAAATTTTAATTGGCGCGTAATCGCAACGATGCAACGCAATAACTGCAACACGGTCTTAGCGTCCACTCCATATTTAAAAATGAGTAAAATTCTAAATAGCATACATTTTTATTTTCATGAACAATTCGAAATTTGAATTCAATTAACTTTTTTATGGCCACCATTCTAAAAGAAAAGTTTTTACAGTGTGACAATACTTATGACCTGACTAGGTATATATATACGTGTGTTATTTAGGTACTATCTACATATATGTATGTATTTAAATATATGTAATACTACATATTTCAGTTTTTGGCCGCCATATCACAAGCTTTGCTTAGTTTGGGGTCCGATACCGTGTGTAAGATGTCTTCTATTATTTATTTATCTTGCCAAATATTATCGAAATATGCCAAATTATAATGCAAGAAATGCACGGGATGGAAAAAAAATAAAAAGATGCGCCGGGAAGATGAACCTTACGCAATCCTACTAATATTATAATCGCGAAAGTTTGTGAGTATGTATGGATGTTTGTTACTCTTTCACGAACAAACGGCTGAACCGATTTATATTAAATTTGGTATGGAGTTAGCTTAGATCTTGGATTAAAACATAGGCTACTTTTAATCTCGAGCTAGCGCGGAATATTTTTGCATGTGCAAGTTATGTATTTTTGAGAACAGATCAACTCATACATTTTTCCTCACAGTTTGAAGCTGATTCAAAATACATGCGTGCCTTCATGGCTAGCCATGCGTAATTCATGGAGTCACGTATTTTGTTTTAATTACAGTTTCCAACCAATTTCGCGTAAAGATTAGATTAGATTCGCGCCAAGCAAAATTAAACGCTAGTCGACCTCAAAATAAGAAGCTATTCTCGACACTCTTATCCTGATCTAAACCCTGACTTTTGAGTAGGAAGCAAATCGGTCAAAATTCCAAAAGCGAGTCATAGAAGTTTAAGAAGATTCAGTTAAAGAGATGTGTCGCGAAATCTACTGTTCGGAGCATGCATATGAATATAATTATGTGTTATGAATATATGGTACATACACCAAAACAACATTTTTTTACAATTTTTGTCTGTCTGTCTGTTCCGGCTAATCTCTGAAATGGCTGGACCTATTTTGACGGGACTTTTATTAGCAGGTATCTGATGTAAGAAGGAGTAACTTAGGCTACATTAATCGACTGTTAGGCGGAACGAAGTTCGCCGGGTCAGCTAGTAATATTATAAACGTGAAAGTTTGTAAGGACTTAACTAACTAAGGACGTTTGTTTTTGTTTTGTTTTCTTTCATGCATAAACTACAGAACGGATTGAGATGAAACTTTGCAATAATATCCTACTAATATTATAAACGCGAAAGTTTGTGAGGATGGATGGATGGATGTATGGAAGTTTGTTACTCTTTCACGCAAAAACTACTGAACGGATTGAGATGAAAATTTGCAATAATATAGTTTATATATCAGAATAACACATAGGCTATAAATTATAATGATGTGTTGCGTATGCGGGCGAAGCCGCGGGTAAAAACTAGTAGTTTATATATCAGAATAACACATAGGCTATAAATTATAATGATACTAGTTTTTACCCGCGGCTTCGCCCGCATACTCAATATATCATTATATGTGTTATTCTGATATATAAGCTATATTGTTGCAAAGTTTCATCTCAATCCGTTCAGTAGTTTTTGCATGAAAGAGTAACAAACATCCATACATCCATCCATCGATCCATCCATCCATCCATCCGTCCATCCTCACAAACTTTCGCGTTTATAATATTAGTAGGATATTGCGTATGCGGGCGAAGCCGCGGGTAAAAACTAGTATATTATAAATCCTAAAGTGTATTTGTTTTATTGGTTTGTTCCTCTTTCACGCAACAACGGAGTAACGAATTGTCTTGATCTTTGGTAGGGACATACATACTGAGTTTGAAAGACGGAAAGTGACATAGTCTACTTTTATCCCGGATAAATAAAGGGTTTCCATGTATCTGTATCTGCATCAGCCTATTTAATAGTCCACTGCAGGACGTAGGCCTACCCTTCAAAGGGTGATTGGGCCATATGCACCACGCTGGCCCAGTGCGGGTTGGTGGATTCACATACGCCATCGAATTTCTTCAACGGACGTATGCAGGTTGCCTCACGATGTATTCCTTCACCGAAAAGCAGTAACCGGGATTTGAACCCTCGATAGCACAAAAATCAAAATATCATGCGGGCGAAGCCGCGGGTAAAAGCTAGTTATAAATAATCTAAGTCACTGCACAAAATCTTACAAATAATTTAGGTATTTGCTCTAAGTTTCAACACTTTGACCACAAACGCTACCATTATGAATGTTGCGGTCAGAAAAAAAATAAAATATATAACCCAAGGGAGATAATAAACGTGTAACCTGTTATGGTACAAAAAATAAGTTAAACAGTTTCTGCCGCTGAGTGTCATTTCATTTCAAACAAAACATAAGCGAAATATAGCCAAACCGGTCGCGTACGCGTGCTATAGTACTATAATTATACGACCATATATTTAGCTAGATTAACTAACCAGGCGTTCTCAAAGTGAACGCCGCGCGCCGCGGAGATTAAAGGTATAATCCATAATAATAGGCCCACCATAACGTACCATACCATGACCTTGCTAGGAACCTATCAGGCACGGAAACAACACGACACGCTCTGCTATAACCACTACATCGTACCATCAACGTACGTCTACAATAGTCGTCGAGAATATTTTGCCGGTGCAGAAACGCTCCGTGCATGGCGCGCGACAGTGCTGGCATGGTATGGTTCGTTATAGTGGGCGGACCTTTAACCATGAGCGTATCGAGGAAGGGGAAATATTATGAAATTGCATTGGAGAACAAAATCGTGTCTTGTGTCAAGAGTGACATACTGGACCCTGAACGTAGCGAGGGAATGTACAGTTTACTGAGAGCCCTGAGCGAAGGGAAGGTCGAGTACATTGTCGAGCAGGTGTGTCATCATTCGTCTTGAAGTAAAAAGTTTGAGAAACTCTCCCATAAATTGATATATTGCCGTACTCCGGAGAAAATTAATTGGGTTTTCGCTTAGATTGAAATTAACTGGTTGGATGTTCATTGACTCGTTTTTGCAGTTGTTTTGGAATAACATAACGACCAAGGGTTTTCCATTATTAAAATCTCTGATGTCTACACGGAAAAGTATATAGTCATTTATTCATATCACCATTTGTTACAAGTCAATAAGTAAACATTACATTAGGGCACTATTCAATTTATCACAAAATAAAAATAGAAGAACTTGACAATTTTTACCAAATTAGCCACAAAATCTTAATACCATTCAGGTAATTTCAACAAGTCATTGACGTCATAAAATAGCTCATGTAGCCAACATTTTAATGTATTCCTAAACGAGCCAGCGGAAGGTGCATCCCGAACTTCTACGTATATTCGGTTGCATATAGCGGGCCCACGTAACGGTATGACAGGATACATTTTTGATAGCTACGAGTACACAGTGAGCATTTTTAGACTAGTCGACATATTATAGAATCTAGAGGGTTGTACTAATCATGAGGACTGTTACTATGGTACCAACCTCGTAATCGCGAAAGAAATCAGCCATTTCAAACAAAATGAAATTAAATATTATGTAGGTTCGTAGAGACCAGGTGGTTTACGAAACTATAGTCAGTTTCAAAGCAGCCTGATAATCCCTGACACGGCTCAAATGTTTCTTTTTCTTAATTCCCGGATACAAAGATATCATAGAATATGTCTGTCGTCGAAATATACTCTTCGTACTGATTGAGTAGAAATTTTTAAAATGTTAAAATAATAGATTATTTACCTAGAGAAAAAAGTTGTATCTTGAGTCAAGGGCGACATATTGGACCTTTAGCGTAATGAGGGACTCAGAAGTTTAAAATATCCCTTCCGAAAGAAGCGAGGGGGTTACTTCACAGAAGAGAGAAAGAAATCTGCTGTTCTGTGAGTTATTTAGAGTTCCCTGAGTTAAGTGAGGGGTGAAAGCCGCCCAACGACAGACTGTGTTCTAGTGTAGCCATACTCTACTTTTCATACCTCTTGCGAGACGATAAAAACCCACCTCCTCTTCTTAACTTCTCTAGCGGAGAGAAGGGTCAAAATCAAATCAAAAGTGAAGGGTACTGTCGTTGTCAAGTTTGGATTAATTCATTCAAATTCAGCTAGAGAGTATCCTGCATGGTCGATGGATGATGATGACGATGTCTTACCGAATTCTCCGATGAAGAGAGCCGGGTTGTGGGCCAGCACCCGCTGGCAGACCAGCGCGAACAGCGCCACCTTCCGGTCGAGGTGCTCGCAGCCAGGAGTCGCATTCATGATGGTGTGCTGGAGCACCCTGGGAACATACAGGTCGGTTACAACACACGCACCTATACATTTCATAATTATAATCATTAATCGCGTGACACAGGCACATCCAATATTTTTTTTTTTGCAAAAAGTCGTAACACCGACTTCCACCGTGTACTGTACTGTACTTTAATAGTCCACTGCAGGACGTAGGCCTACCCACGAAGGGTGATTGGGCCATATCCACCACGCTGGCCCAGTGCGGGTTGGTGGATTCACATACGCCATTGAAATTCTTCACCGGACATATGCAGGTTGCCTCATGATGTTTTTCCTTCACCGAAAAGCCAGTGGTGTGAAATTCCGTACATAAATTCCAAAGAACTCATTGGTACGGGACCAGGATTTGAACTCACGACCTCACGATTGTAAGGCGAATGTCACTACCTCTAGACCACCACGGCTGTGTGACCGTGTACAGATTTCGAATAATTTGCACGAATCGATGTGAGATCCATACTTACATGAACATTTTTGTTAATTTATTAAATACGGCAAAGAAGATTTCGATAAAACTTAAGTAACTTAACTAAATATTAACCTTGGAAGTATACTCTTTCGAGCTACAATAGATTTTTTTAAATCGGTTTACTTTTGGCGAAAATATCGATGAACACAAACAAAAAAAGCAAACAGACGAACTTAGTACATCTTCCTTTTTGGAAGTCGGTAAAAACGTAGGTACAATACAAATGAAAAACTCCTTTTTGATGTCGGTTGAAAACTAGCACAAATAACATGACTTTATATATGTATGTAATTATGGTTTGAATAGGCACAAAATACTTTACCTAAGTCGTACTGACTAAGTCCTGCAATCACTAAGCACAACACAATGCGTGCTTTACTAGGTGATCTCATGTTAAAATTAATCATAGCGTACATTCATACAATTTTCCGTAAACAAAACAAATATTCATATTAAGCTATTGTTTAAAAATACCTATATACGCTCGCCTTATAAAGCTTTTGAATGCTCTTTAGTCAGCTGATTCCACCCGAACTTGACCCGTGGGATGAGTTAACGACACTCAACACACGAACGAATGACGTTGTACAAACAGCTAGCATATGGAACGATTTACCTAATTCTGTGTTTCTACTAGGGAACAACATAGGTGTCTTCAAATCCTAAGTAGATACCTTATCTTATAGGTAAGTGTGCTACACTCTAGACCGCATATCTAATCAAGATCAGACAGTGAAACGCAAACTAAATAAAAATACGAAATGAATGTTTTGAATTTATAGATACTAAAAAAATAATATGGAGATAGGTAAAAATGAAATAGTGTTTTTTAACGACATAAGCTGTGTTTCTCAAGAGGCCAATCGTTAAAATATTTGAGAAAAGTATGACTTCGCAGTAAATGTTTTATTACATAAGTTGAATGAAGCAATGAAGTGTCAATTTTCCTTCCAAATATTTTTGTTAAGGTGTGAACATTTTTTTTTTACAAAATTCTAATGAAATTTTTTAATGAATTATTTATACGACATTGTTGTCAAAAATAAAAATACCTATGTCAAAAAATAATATCATTAAAATTTAACTAAGAATAAAACGAAACAATAGTCAAGTCATACCGCGGGATGAGTTTGTAGCGGGATCAGTTGACTAAAAACCCAAGGCATATAGGTATTATTTTAAATGCGGTCCCATCATTTATTTAGAATACCTACGTTTGAACGATACCTAAATAAATACCTAAAAGTTCTGTGGTTAATGTGATTCTACGTTCGTAAATGGCTTTTACAATAGTTGTAGGTGAGGTGACTGTTTCATGTTGTCACATTTCGTTTCAAAGAAGTGAAATAATAAAGATATCACGTAGCGCTTACAGCAGAGCCTTTAGCCTATACCGATCTCTTCGTTCACTGCTGAACATAGGCTGACCATGGTGGCCTAGAGGTAGTGACACCCGCCTTGCAATCGTGAGTTCGTGGGTTCAAATCCCGGTCCCGCACCAATGAGTTATGTATTTTGGCTTTTTGGTGAAGGAAAACATCGTGAGGCACCCTCCATACGTCCGTAGAAGAAATTCGATGGCGTAAAGTGAACCCACCAACCCGTACTGGGTCAGCTTGGTGGATATGGCCCAATCACCCTTCATGGGTAGGCCTACATCCTGCAGTAGACTATTGAAAAGGCTGGTGCAGTACAGCACAGTACTATGTTGGTCTGTATGTATTTTTTTTGTGTTTGTTCGCCACTTTCGTTCGTGTACTTTCGCCAACTGGAAACCGATTCAAAAAAAAAACTTACAATTTTTTTTTCGAATGAGTATATTCCCGTTGTTGATTTATATAATAATTTAATTCCAAATGATTTAAATATCAATCAACCCCGGTTGAAATATGGTATTGGCCGATGTGACCGCAAAATTCTCGAATGGAGACCACGTATATAATTATAATTTCAACACTTCCGCAGAATATGAATGTGATTTATAGGAATCACCTTGTTGTACATATTGGATTGAAATATATGTGTATTTTCAAACCACTGGCTTTTCGGTGAAGGAAAACCTCATGAGGAAATCTGTATACGTCATTTGATGACGTTTATGAATCGACTTGTAACTAGCGTGATGGACATTGCTCAATTGCTATTCAAGGGTCAAGGTATGTCCAACAGTGGAGTGCAGTCCTACAGCTGCACCCCTAGAGCGGCAAAGGTAGAGAGGCTCTTGCCTAGAATTGGGTCATGGCAGGCTCGTAATATGGTAAAAACCTATTGGAAATGTATAGGGCAGGCCTCAGTCGACGTCCCACAGCTCATACGGTGACAAAAACACTTACCCATAAGCCGTCTTTATGTCCATCTTCGCAACATTAAAACACAAGTGTGCCTTCTCACTCGCGCTCAACCGCCCCATATGGTCGTCGAACGACTCCTTGCACGTCTTCCTGCTGATCTGGCAGCATTCCTTCTTCGAAAATTCATTACCCATGCTTTTCTGCATGTCTTTAAAGGCTTTCATGTTCATAGAACAAATCGAATTGGTCCTGGTCAACGAGGAAGTGGAACTAAGTCGAGGTCTGTTCTGCTCATCGTTTTCGGACACAGGTGAAAGTTCTTCGAAGGTTGCTATCTCCTGGTACCTCTCGTAGTCGTTGTTGTAGATTGGAGATGATCGTTCAGGGGATAGACTGTTATCCCAACTGGCAGTGAGTGGATAGAAAGAGCTCTGCGATTCTGACAGCGGGCTAGGGACTGGTTCGGAGTGTGGCGGCGTTAGGAATATGGAACCGATCTCGTTGCAGTCTGGCACATTGACGCTGAACAGCGGGTTGTTAGGATCGATGGGCTCCTCATAGTTGGGGAGATTGTGAGACTCCGTGAACTCCTCTATCGGATTGGGAGGAGGCGGAGGCGACACATTGATAGCCAAGTTCGGGATGCTTGTGTAAATCTCCTGGAACTCTCCTAGCATTTCCTGCCCGCCTGGTAGCCCCTGGGTAAAATCCAGGGGCATTTCTTGATTCATCTCATTGTTGTTCAAGCCTAGTATGTCCAGTATCTCCGTCAATGTATCTGACTGGTTGCTAGCGCTGGGTTCGGTTTGGAATTGCTGCAGCAACTCTGGGGGAACTTGGCTGAGGGTACTGTGGCTTTCTGGAGCCGATGCGACGAACACTTGACCTCCGCTCAGGGCCTGCCTGTTCACTTGGTTTATCTGGAAGTTAGAAAGAGATACGAGTCAAAAAAGAGACAGAGATATAACATCAAAGCATAGATTGCTTAACGCAAACACTGTAAACTGTGTTTTTTGCTGTTCTAAACCAAAAGTTTACTGACTTTGGACAAAATGAACAGCTGATTTTTAAGCCTTCAAAATACGTCGGATGCAAGCCGATTTCAACTAGTTTTATATTATATCCATGGATGAAGCCTATATCCAGCAATTGACGTTCGGATGCTGTGATAATGAAGTTTCAATACCTCAATTATGAGTTCGTCGAGTTATTTATTCTCTTGACAGAATTAGGGTAAACTGCAATTATCTGTAGAAATTGTACAAGCGCCCGCCAGATGTTCACCTCGAGTTGGCGCATTTACATTTTCATACAAAATTGTTACGATACTTCTAACGCGTAAAAAACTCTACTAGGTCATTGAGCAATACTAGGACGATAGTTTAAAAAGTTGCACCCATGCATTGCCATTTGTTACATAATATTGCTGATTGATACACCTACACGACCTACGTCACACGCATCATTATTTATTATTATTATCTGATGACGGTGGTAAATACCGTTCATAGAAATATACGCAAATTTCCTTCTAACCTGCGTAAGCACCAGAGAAAAGTTGTGTCGATGACGTCGATTAGTGCTTTTTCACGTGAGGCTTTTCCGCAACGTAACGATCGTGGGCGCTTTAAGAAAACTAGAGGGCAACCGAGCGAGGAAGGACTAACAAAAATATAAGATACCATAAAATGTGCCGCAAACCTGAACCTTACTTATGCATAATTACATTGTAATTGAAAATATTTTTGCAAGTGTCAATTATACCAACATTTTTGAGAACGCTGCGCGCCAGTACGCGGTCTCCATCCATCCATCGATTTTTTGGTTAACTTCGGTTTTTAATTTGATTATTAATTTTTTAATTAATGTACCTAGTTAAGATTTTAAATTTAGTTTTCATGAGTGATTTATTGATATTGTTTAATAACGAAGCCCCTATACAACGGATATACAATTACAAATATTACATTAAAAACATTGTTGTTTACTTTGTTTAGGTATGACTTGACAGTACAGCTGATCGACGTTTTTAAGTGCAGTTGAACATGGGCAGATTATAAATTAAATTCACATCCGACATATTTAGCGCTTTCTGACGGAGAAAAGAAATAGGTAGGTTTTGGAAGATAGTTTTAATTTAATTATGGAATTTTAATTGATGTAATTAATTGTCGATTTTTAGCCTGTTTTTGTATATATGTATTTAGGTAGGATTTTGTTTAGTATTTAGTATAGAATGACATTTAAATATTAATAATATAGAATTTCGATATTAATTGTTATTATGTTGGACGAGTCCATAAATAGGAACATCGATGCTTATATTTAATTATTTGTTATCAATGTACTATTTTGACAATAAATGATTTAATTTAATATCATTTACTCGAGAATTAATCGACTCCATTGGTCATCAGTCCTCTGTGCTATGTGCCCTGCACTGCCATTTCATCTTGCCAATCCGTTGAGCTATGTTTTTGCGAAAAGATTACTGCGAAAAAACTCATAAATACTCGTGAGATTCTACTATTCAGAGAATTAAAGTAATGTAATTGCACGTCTTTCTGCTTCGCAGTCGCGTCGTTCGCGTCGGTATATCCGTATGTTAGTTGACACGTTGCGTGCCCCCATCAATTATCATCTATATTCTACTCCACGACTCTAGTAGTTAGATCAATCAATCAAATTGTGAGTGACATATTAACATAGTTATAAGGGCCTTTCCACACTAGGTACAAACTAAAAATAGGGAGGTGTCACTCCGCAGTTTAGATACGTTCGTCGGGCTACACCTGCGATGTGTCGGGCACAGATATTCCGTGCTAGACGGTGACAGAATTATGCGTTAGAGAGGGAGAGTAATAGAGTATGAGTATGTCCGTTAGCCAGGAACGCTGGGCGCATATGCGAACTCCAAAAACGGTGGAACCTGTCGCGTTATTTATCAGCCGATTTTGATAATATTTGGCAAGATTGTTTAGTATCTAAGTATTAAGATTTTCGAGTATGAAGCAAGTCGCTCAAGGACGAGTCGAGATATAGACTTATGAAGATTCAGTTAAAGAGATGTGCTGCCAGGTCTACAGTTCGGAGAACTACTAGTTGATGAGTGTGAAAGGACCCTTAGAGTAAGGATATGACGTTAATCTTTATGGCTAAGGAATTACTTTGAGGAAACTACGCGACGTTATCCTCATAAGTGGATTCGATAGTCTATTACAGGGCCATAGGATGTATATGTCTAATCCAGAGGCCTTGGGTTCGAATCCCGAAGCGGGCACAAGTTATTTTTGTGGTGAGGTTCCACTATTACCAATACAAAGTCGTCGTCCGTCGTTTCAGCCATAAGACGTCCAGTACTGGACACAGGCCTCCTCTATGTCCAGCAGACCCAATAAGACCGGCTGGTGACTTGGTATTCAGGTGGTCGTTCGTTTAAACTATAGTACGTCCACTGCTGGACATAAGCTAACCGCATAAATGTCCTTGAGACCGGTGGGAAGCGGCTTGAATCCATCATGGATACAAGGTATTGTTTTGGAAATGCGAATTGGGCATTTTGCGAAATAAGACTATTTGAGAATTTGACATTTTGATAATTTGGCATTATGCGACGGAACATTTCGCAGCTAGCGGTCGTAAAATGAAGAATTTAGCCAATTTGATTAACATTGCGAAAATGTTTTTCCCTCGGCCCGGCTAAAATACCAGCTGTTTTGTATTCATCAGGCGTGCTTGTCAGGCCGCGATCAGGCAAAACTTGCAATGGTTTCACAATGAGATCGCTAGGCTTCCCGCCAGGCTTTACTTACTTTACTAAGCGCCACACAAATCAGCGGATGAGAAGTTGGCCGCAGATGACACTTCGCCGTGATTCGCTGATTGCGCATGTGTGCACAATTCCGACGCCGCGTGTCGTAGTAGTGAGCACGGGCGTAAGCGCGCGGGAGGCATGAGTTTGGCGGGCGGGCGTGCACCGGCGTCTCGTCTCTCTGGCTCCCGCGCATACCTATATTTCGGCTTTTGCGCAGCGTTCTGAGCATAACTTCCCATCCGCCGATTTGTGTGGCGCTTAGTATACCTCTGTGTAATACTGCAGCAACCCTAGCATGACAAAGGGATCACGCCACTTTAGTCACTTTTTAACCGATTAGCGACTTCAAAAATGGAGGTTCTCACTTCAAACGTATGTTTTTTTTTTGGAAATTCGATGTAGCGCCATTGATGAATGAATGAATGAATGAACACTTTATTGTTAACACTAAAATACAATACAGAAAAATTACACAGAAAGGAAAAAAACAAGCGACATAAACTAGTGCAACACAGGGCGGCCTTATTGCTTATAGCAATCTCTTCCAGGCGCGCCATTGGTTCTGTTACTGATGATGAAAACGATGCTACATAATTATTTTTTGCAAAATATGGTAAAACCGTCTTCCATCGTGTACAGTATTCGAATAGATCGCTCGGATGTATTAGTTTTTCATTATTGTTGGGTTTCAAAAACGGTTCAGCCGGTTTCGATAAAATTTAAATGGGAACACAAAAAACCCTTTCAAACTAAAAAATATTTTTTTGATTTGGTTAATAATTGGCGAAAATATCGATGAACATACACAAAATAATTCTTTTTTGCAAAAAATAGCATGACCGACTTCACCCTTGTACAGAATTCGCGAATATTTCGTACGGATCGATGTAGCATTTTTCACATTATTGTTGATTAATCAAAAATGGCTCAGCCGATTTGGATAAAATTTAAATGGGACCAATTTCAAAGTATACTCTTTCCAAAAAAAAAAAAAAATATTGAAACCGGACTACTATGTAAAGTTATGCGTGGTTATACATTATATATAATATACACGCGTCGAATTGTATACCTCCTCCGGTGGTTCGCCGGTCAAAAATACATAGAGACGAACATAGAACCCCCTCCTTTTCAGAAATCGGTTAAAAATTGAGAAAATTTTTGCGTGTGCAAGTTGTGCATTTTTGAGCACAGATTTACTCGATAATACTACATAGGTACAGTCGCGAGGTCTACTGTTAAAGTCCAAGTCTACTGTTAACTGCTAGTAAAGCCTATGGCCTCTATGTTAGGTCACACTCTCGCACGCGACGTAACTTTGCATAGCTCGTGACGAGGGTCAATTAGCATGTCGTTACAGATTAATAGAGTAATCCAGTCAGTAGTCCTTGGATGACGAATTGCACAGAGAGCATGACTATTATTTTTTAATCGACTTCAAAATAAATTATTTTTCCCAACAATATTATTTTTTGCAAAAACAGCATGCACTTCACCCGTGTACAGAATTCGCGAATATTTCGCACGGATCGGTGTAGCATTTTTCACATTATTGTTGATTTATCAAAAATGGCTCAGCCGATTTCGATAAAATTTAAAGGAGACCAATTTCGAAGTATACTCTATCCAATAAATAATAAAATATTGAAATCGGATTACAACGTAAAAAGTTATGAGTAAAGTAAAAGTAAAAGTAAAAAAGCCTTTATTTCCAACTACATACATTAATACATTATTATAAAATTATTTTTACCTTTCTATTATTATGTACATTATTTCAAGATAATTATCATTACATTATTTTAATATTATTATTTACCATTATTTTATGTCAATTTATATTATATTTAGATTATAATCATTAATAATGTCCATTATCCTGTATTAATTACGTGTCAATTTGATGTTTCCGTCAAGTTCGATGTAGATGTCGCCCTATTGGCGTAGGCCTCCCCCAGTTTCGACCATTGCTTTCTATCTCTTGCTGTCCTCGTCCACGTTTTCCCAAGTATTTGAGTGAATTCATCTTCCCATCGTCTGTTCGGTCTTCCTCTTTTCCTCTTCTGTTCTCTTGGTATCCATTCCGTCACCTTCTTAGTCCATCTATTATGCTCCATTCTGCATATATGTCCGGCCCAATTCCATTTTAGTGTTCTGATAGTTCTAATTATGTCTCTCACTTTGGTTTTCTTTCTGATTGTTTTATTGTTGACTCTATCAGATAGTTTAATCCCTAACATACTTCGTTCCATCTTCCTTTGGCACACTTCTAATCTGCTCTCGTCATCTTTTCTTAGGGCCCAAGTCTGGCAGCCATATATGAGAGAAGGCAGAATGGCAACATCGTAAACTTTCCTTTTAATTGCCATACTTATCCGTTTGTTTTTCATAATTTCTTTCAATCCCCAATATTTTTTCCACGCTATTCCGATACGCCTGTTAATTTCCTTTTCTGTTTGATCTTCGAATGCAATAGATTGACCAAGATATGGGTAGCTTTTTACATATTCTATTTCCACAGCATCGATTGTGATCTTTTCTTCTTTGCCATTCGTCATAATCTTGGTTTTTGAAGCGTTAAGTGATAGACCTACTTTTCGACTCTGTGTTGCCACATCCTTCAACATTGCTTCCAAGTCTTGTGGGGAGCTCGCAAAAAGTACTATATCGTCCGCAAATCTGAGGTGGCTGAGATATTCACCATTTATTCGGATACCTTTATTTTGCCATTCCATGTTTCGGAATATCATTTCCAGCACGGAGCAGAAGATTTTTGGCGAAAGCGGATCTCCCTGGCGAACCCCTTTGCGAATTGGGAATTCCTGACCATCCCTCTCTAATCGTATTTTGGCCGAGCTCTTCGAGTAAATATCATAAAGTATTTTTATGTATTCTTCATCAATTCCTTGCTGTCGCAGTGCTTGCCAAATAGCGTTATGCTCTAGGGAGTCAAATGCCTTAGTGAAGTCAATGAATCCGAGATATAGGGTATTATTGTATTCTGTGCATTTGCTTATCACTTGAGACACTACATGGATGTGATCAATCGTCGAGAATGCTTTTCGAAATCCCGCTTGTTCGTAAGGTTGATTTTCGTCTAATGTCGGTGTAATGCGGTTGAGAATGATTTTCGAGAATACTTTGTATAGGTTCGACATAAGGCTAATAGGTCTGTAATTTCCCAAGTCGCTTCTGTCTCCTTTTTTATGTAGAAGTATGGTGATTGATTTGCTCCATTGTTCTGGCGTTTGTCCATGTTGTAGTATATTGTTAAAAACAATTTGCAGTGGCGTAAGTAAAGGGTCCATTAATGATTTTAGCAATTCATTTGTAATGCAATCCTCTCCTGGGGCCTTCTCATTCTTTTGGGTTTTGATGGCATGCTCTATCTCGCATTTCATTATGCTTGGGATGCACCTGTCTTGCTTGTTTAGGGTACTTTTATATTCTTCTAGGTTAGTGTTTTGACTAGTGGAGTATAGCTTTTCGTAAAATGTTGTTGCTTCTTTTATAATTTCGGGTCTTTTTGTCACCATAGTATTTTTATTAGGTCTTAGATTTGCTGTCCACTCTTTTTTGTTGTTTAACTCTTTGAATGCCTTTTTTACTGCTCCTGTCTTTTCAATATGCTTCTCGAAAATTTCTCGTCTATAATCTTTCTTGGATTTCGATATGTTCTTGTTTATCTGTTTGCTTATTTTTGTGATTTCGCTTCTTATTTCCTTGGTTCGTCTTGACTTGTACAGTGTTTTTCGTTTTTCTAGAAGGAGTTTTGTTTCCTCATTTATTTCGTTTTTCCTTCTCGTGTCTTTTGCATGTGGGAACTCTTTAGTTATGTTAGTTATTTCTTCCTGCAGTTTTTTGTATTGGTTTTGTATGTTTTTGTCGTTTTCTAGTACTTGGAACAGTCTTTTCTCTAACTCACTTTTTATTTCCTCCGATAGATTTGGGACTATTGTTTTGTGTTGCCGGGCATGATTGAATTTTCTAGCATGTTTCAGAAGTAATTGGCATCGGATCATTCTATGGTCTGTGTAGAAGTTAAGTTTTATAATATCAAATTTTTTTATTTGTTTTGGCTTGTTGGTCAAGATGAAATCGATTTCGTTGAAATATTTTTCGTTAGGTGTGTTCCATGTCCATTTTCTATGTTTCTTCTTTTGATATAAAGTGTTGGCAATCTTCAAATTGTTTTCAAGAGCAAATTCCACTAACGTTTTGCCGTGTGCGCTTCTCTTACCATGCGAGAATTTTCCAAAAATGGCTTCTTCCCCTGGTTGCACTACGCCAACCTGGGCATTAAAATCACCCATGACTATGAGGTTAACTGGCGAGATTGAAGTGATAGCTTCTTCAAGCGTCTCGTAGAATTGTGTGAGATTTTCTTGTCCACATTTTTCTGTTGGAGCATAGACTTGTATTATGGCCCATGCTTGACTCCCTATGTGCAATTCTACCAGTACAACTCTATCAGAATATGTCTGGAATCGAACAATGTTTTCTTTCAGATGCTTTTTGACTAGAAGACCAACTCCGTTCCTTCCCTTCGTCGCATGGCTATGGTACAGAATGTATTCGGTGTGTTCTTCAATTATTTCTTTATCTCTCCTGACTTCACTTAGACCGATTATATCCCATTTAATGTTTTCTATGCTGTATTCTAGTTCCGTCAGTCTGTTTTCTGCTAACAGTGTACGTACATTTAGACTAGCAATGTGTAAAACCTTTTCTTGCTTATTGTGTTTATTAACCAAGGGGCTTTGGTCATTTTCCCCCACGGTGACCAGCCGGCTTGGAGGAGGTTTTTGTTTTAGTTTTTTGGTGGTGTTACTATAGTGTCCTCTTCGTTGTTTGTTCTGGGTTTTCGCATAAGTGATTTGTTTTGGTTTTGATCGCTAGTGGTGTGCATATAGGACGTGATGCTCTGTGACTTAGTTTTCTTTGGCTGTTGTTTGTAGGTTACAGTTCTCTCGTTATTCGGATGTCCTTTTTGTCCTTCAGGTGACATTGATAGTCTTCTTTTGTTATTTGGCTGTGATGCTCCTTTTGATGTAGTATTTTCTTCTAATGTTATTATTTTATCATACTTAATAACCGCCTTTATTCCTTCACGTCGTAGATTTTCCACTTCTTCCTGCAGTTCTCTTCTCTTTTGTAGGATTTTTGGCGGGAAGTCTTCTTTTATATACCATTGTGCATTTTCTTTTGGTTTCTTCTTTAGAATATCAATCTTCTTGCCATAATTTACCAGAGTGAGTCTTATTGGTCTGATCTTATCACTCTTTTTACCCATTCTACCTACGAATTCTATGTCTCTTTTGCTAAATTCAATGTTCATTTCGCTATTAATCATTTGAGTCATCTTATCTTCTAGTTCTGAATAGCTATGCTCGCCTTCGTTTATGCCAAAGAAAATTAAATTCCTGTGACGTTGTCTTCTTTCGAGGTCATCTAGCCTTTTTTCTTGATCTTCTTGGTTTTTCTTAATTTCACTTAAGTCCGATTCAAATTTGACGAATTTTTCTTCTATCTTTTCGTTAATCTTCTGCGTTATATTCTCTTCTGCTTGCTTCAAACTTAACTCTGTGTCTGCTTTGATTTGACCTCGCAAGGCTCTCAACATATCAGCGATTGAATCAGACATTTTAAGTTTTTTTTTTTTTTTTTTTTTTCAAAAGTAGTATTTAGATCGCTTAAATTCAGTTTATTTGATCGTCAGTGGATGCCTTTATTTACTAACCGTCTAAAACGTCCAGTCAAATCAAGTATCGAGTCTCTAGTGTTATCGTGGGTATACTCTGTGGCGTGTTGTAGTCTGAGAGTTCTGTTTGGGCATAGACAATAGTTTGATCCGACCAAAGAAAAAAGAATAACCTCAAACGTCAACGTCACTTACTTTCCGTCAATTTAATGTCACTGTTTGTCAACGATCTGTTTACCATTTACTTGTCAATGTCAGCTCAGTTATTTATTGTGATCATTTTTGAAATTTTTTCGGAAAAGTAAAATTACTTTCAGGTAGTTTAGCTGTTCAATTAGTGTTTCGTGTCTAATTAAGGTCGTTAAATTTGGGTTCTCGTAACTAGTAGTGGCTAGATAATGCTCACCAAGTATGTTTCGGAGTTCCAAATTGTGTCAATCCGGCTTTCAGTTCTAGGTCTTGACGTTCAGTAAGTATTTGATTGGATTTAACACGATTCACTAATTAATTTGTTTTAAATTGTAACAGAGCACCTTAATAGATGTTTACGCGGCAAGTGTTGCCAGCGGTGAAATCGGATTACAACGTAAAAAGTTATGAGTAGTTACACATAAAAAATAATTAATTTTTAAAAAAATGTCATGACCTACTTCACCCGTGTACAGAATTCGCGAATATTTCGCACGGATCGGTGTAGCATTTTTCACATTATTGTTGATTTATTCACGGCTCAACAGATTTCGGTAAAATTTTAATGGAACCAACTTCGAAGTATATTCTTTCCAATAAAAAAAGAATTATTGAAGTCGGACTGCTACGAAAAAAGTTATGCGTGATTATACATAAAAAAATATATAAGCGTCGAATTAAATACCTCCTCCGTTTCGTCGGTCAAAAAAACACGGCCGAATGAAGTACCATCTCCTTTTACGGAAGTTGATTAAACTGTTCACAGTCATACAGACAGACCTTAGAATACTTTTATTGTCACAGAGCTATAAAACTTGAATTCTGTATTGAATACCAATTTTCTTTCCGTACCTGTTGTCTTCCTATTCTATGCTAATCTGTTGGCACGGTACAGGCGATAAATTAGAGGTTTCATTGTCCATAGCTATTTAATGCATTTGCACGAGCAATTTCCCGGGGAGTCGCTTCTATAAGCACAGGATAACTAATTGACTGAAGCAAAGCACAGACTGTGCTAAAAAATTTTCATCACATCGATTCGAAAATTACTACTTGGTTCGCCTTTAAGTGCGCCCAAAGTTGGTGTTTTCTATAAGGAACTTTATAAGTGCGCCGGAATTATCTTTGCCGCGCACTTTTTGAATTTGGAACAAATAAGTGCGACGGAATGATCTTTGAATTTGGAAGAATTTGTAATGTTAGTGGTCAGAGCCAAGAAAATGAATGTAAATATACTTGAGTTTTTACCCGCGGCTTCGCCCGCATACGCAATATATCATGATAATTTATAGCCTATGTGTTATTCTGATATATAAGCTATATTATTGCAAAGTTTCATCTCAATCCGTTCAGTAGTTTTTGCGTGAAAGAGTAACAAACATCCATACATCCATCCATCCATCCATCCTCACAAACTTTCGCGTTTATAATATTAGTAGGATAGGATACACTCGTCGAATTGTATACCTCCTCCGGTGGTTCGTCGATCAAAAATAAATGATTGATTGATTACGCAGCCATGTTAGGTAAAAATTATAGATTTTTTTAACAAATAAAAACAAAATTATACTGCAGTGGGTGCGCACGCACTATATCTACTGTTTATCACCGAATCTATACGTATCTTCTCCAGATAAGCCAGGTGAGATATGATTTATTTAAGCTACGCCCAAAGACAAGCCCGTTGTCTAGACTTAGAGACACCTTAACTATACCTTAACTCGCTACTGATCGATCGCAAATATTGTTAGGATTTACCTAGTTACTTATATCTTTACTTTATATCTAGGATCTAGCTCAATATTTTAGAAACTGGCTGATAAATAGCGTGACAGCAATATTCCCCTCTTTTTGGGTAAAATATCCCCCTCATCAAAAAACACCGACCACAAAGAAATGCATTCGTATAGAACTTGTGTATCAAGTTTCGTCCAGATACATTAGAAAATGCGACCTGTGGAGGACAATCAACATCTGGACAAACAAAAGGAAAATCGCCAAGTTAAAACGGAGACCTCTCTTACTTCGTTCGCCCGGTCTATAAAACATTAGTTTAATGAGCCTTTGGCCTTTTTTGACCGACGAACCACCGGAGGAGGTATACAATTCGACGCGTATATATATATTTTTTTTATGTATAACCACGCATAACTTTTTTCATAGTAGTCCGATTTCAATAATTCTTTTTTTATTGGAAAGAATATACTTCGACATTAGTCCCATTTAAATTTTATCGAAATTGGCTCAACAATAATGCGAAAAATGTTACATCGATCCGTGAATAATATTTGCGTTCTAGCGATGCGCCCCGGCTTCGCACAGGTGTATTATACATATAAACATTTCTCTTGAATTACTCTATCTATTAAAACAAACTACATCAAAATCCGTTGCGTAGTTTTAAAGATATAAGCATACATGGGGACAGACAGCAGAAAGCGACTTTGTTTTATACTATGTAATGATTATGTACACGGTTGAAGTCGGTCATGCTATTTTTTGCAAAAAATAATTATTATCTGAGAAAAATAAACATTAGTAGAGTAATAAAAAAGCCAATAACAGTAAAGACGGCTTTAGACAATAGTCTCACTTGCAAACCCCAAATATAACACAAATGACGTAATTTTCTCGCAATTCACACTCACACCTACATGAATACGATCATTCTTAAGTCCTGTATATTGTATAGAATGAATAACTTGTATGAGTTGCCTAATACTATGTTTATGTTGCCGTCAACAACGTAGTGCAACTGTCAATTAGATAGACAAATTGTTTGATAAATTGATAGCTTTCTTAGAAATACTGGACATTTCTGACGTCAAAGTTCAAATCCAAGCGTTTTGAGTCTTTTTGGCCATCGGGCCATATCAACCACGCTGGCCCAGTGCGGGTTGGTGGATTCACATACGCCATCGAATTTCTTCTACGGTCGTATTCAGGTTGCTTCACGATGTTTACCTTCACAGAAAAGCCAATGGTGTCAAATTCCGTACATAAATTCCGACCGGAATTGAACCCACGACCTCACGATGGTAAGGCGCGTGTCACTACCACTAGACCACCACGGCTTACAACGGGGGGCACAACGTAGGTACCTTCAAATCCCGGATAAATTGGTATTTTTGACCGACGAACCACCGGAGGAGGTATACAATTCGACGCGTTTATTTTTTAATTTTTTTTTATGTATAACCACGCATAACTTTTTTTATAGTATACTAAATGACTTGAAAGAGTATACTTCGAAATTGGTTCTATTTAAATTTTATTGAATAGGGCTGAGCCATTTCTGATAAATCAACAATAATGTGAAAAATGCTACATCGATCCTTGCATAATATTTGCGTTCTAGTGATGCGCAAATGTATTATACATATAAACATTTCTCTTGAATTACTCTATCTATTAAAACAAACTGCATCAAAATACATTGCGTAGTTTTAAAGATATAAGCATACATGGGGACAGACAGCGGAAAGCGACTTTGTTTTATACTATGTAAAGTAATGATTCTGTACACGGGTGAAGTCGGTCATGCTATTTATTGCAAAAAATAATTATCTAGGTAAGCGTAAGTCAGATAGGATGTAGTCGAACGCAAACCTAACCTAAAACTAGTAGTTCTCCTAACAATTTGTGCATTGTGCGCCAAGTTTCGTCGTTGAAAAATGCGACCTGTACGCGTGAAGCAACCTCCAAACAGATGAAAGAATATTTTGGCAAACCGAAGCATTTCATAGCGAGGATTAGGTTGGCCTAGGAGTACGATTCAGCGTATGCGCACAGTCCAAAAGTTACACGTTCCTTGAACGATTTCCTCCCCATATTTTCCTTCACAGATGTGCCTCGGCAAACCCGTGGACTTAAATATTAAATGTGTCATTGCTATAATCATGGCGGAATTGTTATTGTTGATCGAGCAAATTGGCAAGTCGACAGCTTGCCAATAGCGCCGAGCCTATAAGGAAACTATTATGTAATTAATTATATTTCAACCTTAAATCGTTATTCGTATTAAAGATCTGTTGAGCGAAGCGAAGGAAGTGAGCGAAGTCTCAGTTTTTGAACGTAGGAGGTACTCAATTCGACTCGTATATTTGTTTTTTTAGGGTTCCGTACCTCAAACAGAAAAACGGAACCCTTATAGGATCACTTTGTCCGTCTGTGTGTATGTCAAGACTATACAGAGTTGCCTTTTGTATCCTTATTATCTTCAAAGAGTGTTAACATAGGTACCTACTATATAACAACTTAAAAACTAGAGAATTATTTTATTTATTTCTAAATCTTACCTGTGGTGCTGCATAAGGGTCCACATTGTAGTCGGTGACTCTAGATCCTCGCATAGGCCCCCTCTTAACCATTACTGTATGTCGATTCTTCTTCTTATCTCTGTCATCTTCCTTCTCCTCTGTATCCTCATCTTTGTCTTCTTCTTTCTCTTCATGGTCGTCAATTGTCAATTTGTCAAAAAGAATATCAACTTCTGGATCTTTGCATTCTTCTTTTGTTTCTGAGTAACCGCTGTCTTCTGACGAATGTCTCTTTCTGTCTTCGTCGATGACTTTGAAGTCGAATGGACTGAACTCGTCATCTGTAGAGTCTTTGCGCTCGACTGTTTCTTTCTTTTTCTCTTCGGTTTCGTCTTTGATGTGCAAAGTTTCGACCATTTTAAGAATGTTAGCGACGGTGTCATTTTCATTTTTGCTTTCATTTGTTTTTTCTTTTCTTATTGGTGTTCTATCGTGATTTTCGACTTTTTTAAGAACTTTAGCGACAGCAGCTTCATTTTCCTTTTTCGTTTCACTTAAATTGTTGCATTTTGGTTTTTCTTCTTTTGTTTGGGATTTATCGTTTTTGGTATCTTTTTTCTTGGGTTTAATGATATTTTTTAAGGCGGAGAAGACGGTTTTGATCGGTTTGTTGTCCATTGGGAGCTGAGGCTTCGCGTTTGGTTCTGTGGGACTGCCCATAGTTCTTGTAATGTTTCGAGGTAGACTTCTTCCTTGGTGAGGCTATGAATCTGGCATCTGGAAAGAGAAAAATATTCGCTTTAGTCATAGAATGAAAATAACTAACTTTTACAACTGTTATTACGGATACGGGTCCTAAATGTTGGCTCCATAGCCACGTAGTTGCCACCCATGAGTGTAAGGATGTTTCTGTAGACCAAGGATCTACAGGGTTATCAAGAAGTGGTGTACCAAGCCGAAAGGAGGTGATAAAGATCATAATTGTGAGCAACGCTTACTATGGCGACAACCCGGAGCTCAAGAAAAAAGTCAGTTGTTTCTTACATTTTTGACCGACGTACCACCGGAGGAGGTATACTATTCGACGCGTATATTTTTTTTATGTATAGCCACGCATAACTTTTTTCTTAGTGGTCCGATTTCAATAATTCTTTTTTTATTGGAAAGAGTACACTTCGAAATTGGTCCCATTTAAATTTTATCGAAATCGACTGAGCCATTTTTGATAAATCGACAATAATGTGAAATATGCTACTTCGATCCGTGCGAAATATTCGCGAATTCTGTACACGGGTGAAGTCGGTCATGCAAATTTTTGCAAAAAATCTTGTGTCGATATCGAGTTGCAATTTAGTAGGGAACTGCAGTTTTTTTCTTCTTAAATTCCAAGTTGGCCCCATGATAAATGTTGTCCGTAATGATAGTCTAAGCCACCCTTCGGCCCCTCGGTCCCTTTCGACTTAGTACAGGGCAAATAGTTTAAGTTTCAAAAAATTGCGTTCCTAGTCCAGTATTTGGTTCAGGTGAGATCCCAAGATACAAGATATGTACAGACCGCTAACATAACGGGTTGAATCGTGCAGGTTGATAATCAGAGTCTTTGCAAAGTTTATTATAGACAGGGGACCGGTTTAGGCTGTCTGTACTGTACTAGGCTCGAGCCATATAAATGCACCGAAGAGCACAAAAAGAGAGGTCATACGTATAACGGCTTTAGACGCAGAACAAAGTAACGCACAACTCGGAATCGACCAAATGTATCCTACCCTTCCCGTTGGCATAGCCACACGACTTCTTTTAACTCCCCTCTGTTTTGATTTTTTATGTATATTAATGTCAAATTCAAATCGGCAAGCGCAGCGTAGGACTTCTACCTACAAGGACAGATGACTTCAGTAAGACCACAGGTCAGCGCTGGATGCAAGCCGCTACGCTCCCAACCAGTCTTATGACTGCCTCGATGGATGGCTCAGTGTTTAGTGACCCTGACTCCTGGGTTAAAGAGGTGTGGGTTCGATTCCCACCCAGGGCAAATATTTATGTGACAAACATAGGTGTTTGCTCTGTGTCTGGGTGTTATTAAGATATGTATTTAAAAATATATTTTATGTAGTGTATCAGTCTCTGGCAGCCATGTCACAAGCTTTGCTTAGTTTGGGGTAAGAGACGGTGTGTAAAATGTCCCCTAATATTTATTAATTGCAGATCTATATGTCCAGCAGTAGACGTCCTAAGGCTAGGATGAATGTCGAATTGTGCGAGAGCTATCTTATTTGGCGTATGCAATCGCCGTAACTCTGTGGCAGTGGCCTTGTACAGTATTCGCCACGCGTATGGCGCGTGGTGGCGTCGCAATCAGAGCTGAGACATCCGGCCGTATGCTTAATCATCATTCAAATTCTAGTTTTAGGGGATGTAGTTATGTTATCAACTCACTGACATTCAAACTCGATGATAATCCAGTGCATCCTCCGGATTTTTACGAACATATCTAGGCACCGAGTATGCACGGTTTGAAACTTTGAAGTTAATGTTAGTTGATACTACGATGCCTTCGAAGTGATTTTTTAATGAAAATTCGCGTGTTTGGAAAATTCGCTAATTACAAGCTGCTTACAATCGGGTTCACTTGGACAATAACAATAATCGGCCAAGTACGAGTCGGACTCGCACAGGAAGGGTTCCGTGCTGTATGGGAGCCACCCTTAAATATTTATTTTATTTTAATTACTAGCCATATCACAAGCTTTGCTTAGTTTGGGTCAGAGACCGTGTGTAAGATCATAAGATGCCCCCCTAATATTATTAACTAGTTTTTACCCGCGGCTTCGCCCGCATGATATTTTGATTTTTGTGCTATCCCATGGGAACCTTTTATTTATCCGGGATAAAAAGTAGACTATGTCACTTTCTGTCTTTCAAACCTGAGGCCCTACTTTACCACCCTTTATAAAGGAGATGGAAAATAAAAAAAAAACGATTTGACGGTTGTTCGTTTCGTCAGTTGTCTTTTTTTTTGACATTTCTTAAAGCGCACTCTTGAATAGCTCGCAGATAGCAAATTTTTTCCTACTTACTTAACATTTATCGTTATATTATGGAAAATTTACGCAATATCATTATAATGTATAGCCTATGTGTTATTCTGATATATAAGCTATATTATTGCAAAGTTTCATCTCAATCCGTTCAGTAGTTTTTGCGTGAAAGCGTTTGAGTAACAAACATCCAGCCTCACAAACTTTCGCGTTATATATTATACTCGTACTAGCTGACCCGGCCACGCGTTGCTGTGGCTAAATAAATTAAAATTGCGACTATAATTTGAGATTTAAACTATCCTATCTCTCAAGTTGGATCGAACTGCACATGGTGTGCGAATTTTATTATAATCGGTTAAGTGGTTTAGGAGTCCATTGAGGACAAACATTGTGACACGAGATTTATATATATTAAGATACGAGTATATTAGTAGGATTATTTAAATGTATATACAACTTAATATTCTGTGAATGTTTCAAGCATCTACCTGTTACCATTATTGATATCAAGCGAAAAACGGCTAAAAATTCAAGTTTGTTGTACGGGAGCCTTCTTAGATATTAATTTTATTCTGTTTTTATTTGTTGCTGTAGCGGCAACAGAAATACATCAACAGTGAAAATTTCAGCATTCTAGCTATAACGGTTCATGAGATGCAGCCTGGTGACCGACAGACATCGGAGTTTTAATAATAGGGTCTCATTTTAACCCTTTGGGTATGGAACCCTAAAAATGTCAGCGACGTCGAGTGCCTTGCTCGTTATAGCACCGGCGAAATATTCTCAACAATGATTGGTGGTGTACGTTGTATAGTGAACATAGTAGAGCGTGTCGTATTGTTTTTCGTGCTTGATACGTTGATAGCACAGTCATGGTATGGCACACCCTTATGCCATGGGCATAAGGGCTGGAATTCTCTGCCCAGCTCCGCTGTGCTTAAATTGATTAGAAAACATTCGCATAACGTAGCCTCGGGCTCTGAGAGTAAATCACCGATCTTCCTCACTATTGTCGTCATTGCCTGTCAATCATGCCACTGTGTCACAATCAACAGTTACATAATCCGCATTTAACACCATCCGAGCGAATAACACGTTAACTTCGACAAGGTTCCACGGTCGTTAGCACCATGTCGTAATGCGCAAATTACTTTATAAATACTTTACATCACGGAATTCAGTAAAAAATATTTTGATAAGGTTCTAGTGCGAAGCTGCAATGACGTCAACTGATTTTATTTATGCTAATTTTAGTCTAGTATCCAAAGCGCCAAAACAAGTTTTGTTTAAGTTCTTGTGAAGAATAAATCTCAGGTTTTATGGGATAACAACTTATTTTATGCATTTCTAACTTGTTATTTGTTTTGCGTTCGAGCTTAATTTTAATTATTAAGTTTATATTGTTGTATAAGATTGATTGTATAGATTTGGTAGACAAATCAAGATTAAGATCTGTTTACCTATATACTAGTAACATATCTGTTTTTGTTTTCTCGTCTATGTTTATAACTTGTAGCTAGCTATTACTTAACCATGTTAGGACTACTCCTAGAAGAATTAATGTTCTCGTTAGTTATTATTTTATGTAAGTCTTTTATGTTTTTTAAAATGTTCATTCAGTTTTGTAGACTGTCAATAAAAAAAATTACAATACAACGGCATAGATGGGTTGTTTGAGTGGTGCCAATTATGATAATTCGATTCCATTACATTAGATTACCAGACTTCCAAAAAGGAGGAGGTTCGATGTTCGTCTCCATGTTTTTTTGTGTATGTTCATAGATATATACTCCCGAGATGGTCCTGTAGGACCATATCCTATTAGATTGGGGGTGTGTGATGATGCACCGTAAATACCTGGATGCTTCCTTGGTATGATATCCGGGAATCCAGGAAAACACACAAACACTAATACCACAAAAATTTTGTTTATTCGCACTTTCAACAAATCAATGTCTATGACTTAGAAAAGTACAATGTATACAAAGGTGGAAAGAACGATCAATTAATCAATTATTATGATTACACAATATTAAAAGAATGCCGGTCGCAAGACAAAAATTCGCAAACTAAAACTGTCTTCACGCGTCAGCTAGTTTTTTCTAACTACGGGTGGTAGAGAGTACTAGAGAGCTGCAACTGCGGGTGGTAGCTGTGCGCTTATTGCAAGCAACGACCACGACCCGACATTTATGTCGGAAGGTAAGTAACATTGTAGATTTTATTATAATATATTCACTTAAAATCACAAGCAAAGCTTGGTCCTTTGGTAGGCATCAATGGGGCCGAAACCAACACTGAGAGGCCCTTTTACATCTTTTTTTATTAAATTAATATAAAATGTTGAGTACATAAAGTAGAATGAAAAAACTATTGCTAGATGTGACTTACAGTATATCGGGCTATTGTGATGTGCTGTTCGATGACTTAATACGGGCTATGGAATGAGGTACGGCACCCGCCAAATAATGCCTCATTTCAAATTATAATATATTATTGTTACTTCTACTTTATACAATGCCAAGTTTTATTAAGTATTTTAATTTAGAATAATTAAGTTTAATAAAGTTAAGTTATTTTTGTAAGTTAAGTATAGAATAGATTTAAGTTATATAATAAGAAATAAATAAGTAATGGGGCATCGGCAAGTATGCCACAGTCCCATTGAAATTTTATCAAAATCAGCTGAGCCGTTTTTGAAAAATCTTTGCAAAAAATAGCATGACCGACTTCACCCAGAATCATTACTTAGTATAAAACAAAGTCGCTTTCCGCCGTCTGTCCCCATGTATGCTTATATCTTTAAAACTACGCAACGGATTTTGATGCAGTTTGTTTTAATAGATAGAGTAATTCAAGAGAAATGTTTATATGTATAATACCTGTGCGAAGCCGGGGCGCATCGCTAGAACGCAAATATTATGATCGATGTAGCATTTTTCACATTATTGTTGAATTATCGAAAATGGCTCAGCCGATTTCGATAAAATTTAAATGGGACCAATTTCAAAGAATACGCTTTCCAATTAAAAAATAAATATTGAAATCGGACCACTATGAAAAAAGTTATATGCGTGGTTATGTATACCTTCTCCGGTGGTTCGTCGGTTAAAATGTGAATGAAGCGCAGATGTTGCATCATTGATCAGCTTATATTCGCTAAAACACCAATGTTAAACATTTGTAAGCGCTATCACTAAAGCGGCCATGAGATAGGTAATATCGTCGAGATTACTGACGATACGACATGTGTAATGTATATCGTCGGATAACTGATGACTGATATCGTATCTCGCAATGATTCACGGCATTCATTGATTGAGCGAAGCGAAAGTCACGTTTAATCAGCTATAGATAATTATTTTTTGCAAAATGGGCACAACCGCGCACATTATTGTTGATTTATCAAAAACAGCAGATTACGATAAAATTTAAATGGGACCACCTGGCAAAAATAGGTTCACTACTGGCGAAAATATTTATACACAAAAAAATACATATAGACGAAAATAGTACCTCCTCCTTTTTGGAAGTCGGAAAAAAGTAATTACTAGCTTTTGCCCGCGGCTCCGCCCGCGTGGTATTTTGAATTTTGTGCTATCCCACAGGAACCTTTTATTTTTTCGAGATAAACAGTAGCCTATGTCACTTTCCGGCCCTTGAACTATATCCAGCCAAAAATCAAGTCATTCCGTTGCTGCGTGAAAGAGGAACAAACCAACAAACTTTTCGGATCCTACTAATATTATAAACGTGAAAGTTTGTGAGGATGGATGGATGTATGGATGTATGGATGTTTGTTACTCTTTCACGCAAAAACTACTGAACGGATTGAGATGAAACTTTGCAATTAAATAACTTATACATCAGAATAACACATAGGCTATAAATTATAATGATATATTACGTATGCGGGTGAAGCCGCGGGTAAAAACTAGTTTATAATATTAGTACGAAGTATGAATGATTAAAGTAAATATACAACTAAATATTCTATGAATATTTGAAGCATCTATCTGTAAACATTAATTATTAATATCGAGCGAGAAACGGCTAAAAATTCAGGTTTGTTGTATGGGAACCCCCTTTAGTTATTAATTTTATTCTGTTTTTAGTAATTGTTGTTATAGCGGCAACAGAAATACATCATCTGTAAAAAATTCAGTTTTCTCTAGCTTTGACGGTTTATGAGATACAGCCTCGTGACAGACGGACAGCGGAGTCTTAGTAATAGGGTCCCGTTTTACCCTTTGGGTACGGAACCCTAATAAGTGATAATTTCAAGCGATGTCATAAATGGAAATTAGGTATTACCCAATTTCGATGAATTCGTCATTAACTTCCACGATAAATAGATAAATCCGAAATTTTGTATGTAGATACTGCTGGGCTTCTTTTGATATTAAGAATATTTAGTCAACCAACGGTAACGAATAGCTGTCTTTTTTTTGAACCCTCAACAAAATAAGTCCATATAGGCCGGGTGGCTAGCCCTGGTGTCAGAGATTTAAGGCCGCCTGAAGGCCTCTGACATGGCTTAACAAAATAAGAGGGGGTTATAATCATGACATGAAAGAAAGAAAAAAAACCGGACAAGTGCGAGTCAGGCTCGCACATCGAGGGTTCCGTACAAACATATTGTTAAAACAATTAAAAACCTGTTTTAGCATGTGCTAATGAAGTTATTCTACGAGTACAGTAAAAGCTCCTTATTCGCGCTTCCTTTATTCGCGTTTTCACTATTCGCGGATTAAAAAATTGCGACCCAATTTCTATATTCGCGACTAAACATTTTTTTATTCGCGGATCTAATAAGAACATACATAATAATAAGATTATTCCAATAGGTATCCAACCCAATATCCTTGTCAAATGGACTAATAAAAAAGTAAACTAGATCTTATTACATGTTTGCCTAGAGTATGTTGTTAAATGATATCGCCGAGGCCTTTGACACAAGCCGCCTTCGCCGCGATCTGTGATTTTGAGAATGTAAACAAACAGAATGAAAGCAACCTTATAACTAAATAAATAAAGTATATTTTTAAATGCTGTTCCGTTTATAGTAAAAGCCGCTTTGCGTGTTTTATTGTTTCGTCTTTCACGTTCGTTACAAAAATTGTGATCGAGTAACACGTCTACTGCACTCTTCCTAGTTTATAATGTCAACTAAAAAAATGAGAAACGAGTTTCGACACAAAAAAAAATCTGTGTTACCGCTTAAAGTGAAAATAGAAATGCTTGATCGTGTATACCTTGGAGAGTCATTTGCATCCATATTACGCTCATTCAATGTCAACGAATCAACTGTACAATCGATAAAAAATCCGAAGATAAAATTAGGTCGTCTGTAGCTTCAACTTCACTGTCAGCGAAAATTGTTTGTGATCCAGCAATAGAAAAATGGAAGTGGCGTTGTCATTATGGATTATGTTTAGACCGCAACCAAAAAAGCCATTGCCTAAGCCTTAAGATAATGAATTAAAACGTTCAAAAACTTTAATCAAATTATTTTTTTATGTATTTGTTTTTTTTTTATTTTGTCACCTAGGAACGTATCCCCTATAATCCCATATAAATTACCATTCAGTATTCGCGGTTTCTGTATTCGCGGCCTATTTATGGAACATATACCCCGCGAATAAAGAGCTTTTACTGTATATGATACCTTACATGATATGATTTACTCACTTTGAATTTTGAACCCATATTTTGAGAATTTTGAGGCCCTATTTTTATGTGATTTAAATAAGAATGTACAGTTTTCAGATTTATTCCTATATGTGTACTCTGAGACAATGCTCTTCGCTAAATTTCATAGTTCTATGTCAATGGGAAGTACCCTGTAGGTTTTGATTTTTGTGAGCGTTGAAATATGCGTTTTTTACGACATAAACGGCTCTAACTTTTTTATACGGTAACTGAGAAGCTTTTTTTTTACAAAACTGGAAGTATATAGGTTTATGTATATAGTTTAAATTTCAACTAGATATCTTCACGCGTTCTCGAGATAAAGAGTCTTGACATACACACAGACGGACAGATGGACAGACGGACAGACGGACAACAAAGTGATCCTATAAGGGTTCCGTTTTTTTCTTTTTAGGTACGGAACCCTAAAAAACAATATTTACTTTTAAAACGCACAACACACGTTTACATTATTCCAGTTCTTTGCCATCCAGTGCTGGATCCGATCGTTGACTGACTGGAATAGCGTAAACCGGTCATTATTATGCTCCTACCACGTGACATTTTGCGTATGCAGCGTTCTACTTCGAAGGCGATCAAAATAACCTAAACGATTAAAGACGATTCTCTTAGTAATAATTAAATAGTAATTTATCTGTCTTGTTGCCCAATATATTCATGGCCACGTCAACAAACGAGCGATTCCGAGGAAAAACAAATTTATTGACATTTATGAACTCTTTAGGTGGAAAATGCACCCAAAGAGTTAATAAATCTGCTTTTTCGTCAGACATACTGTATATTGTTACGTGACCCGCTATCATACCAACTAACCATGACTTCATTTCTTAGTAATCCTACTAATATTATAAACGCGAAAGTTTGTGAGGATGGATGGATGGATGGATGTATGGATGTTTGTTATTCTTTCACGCAAAAACTACTGAACGGATTGAGATGAAACTTTGCAATAATATAGCTTATATATCAGAATAACACATAGGCTATAAATTATAATGATATATTGCGTATGTGGGCGAAGCCGCGGGTAAAAACTAGTATGAAATAAAAGTTTACAAAACCTTCGACTATCGATTTAATTGAAATACCATATTAACTAAAGAACAAAACATGCATTAAGTCATGTTACGCATACATTACGCCATACTTGTCTTGGCTTTTTAGGGTTCCGTACCCATAGGGTAAAAACAGGACCCTATTAATAAGACTCCGCTGTCCGTCTGTCTGTCACGCGGCTGTACCTCATGAACCGCTAGAGTTTAAATTTTCACAGATGATGTGTTTCGATTGCCGCTATTACAACAAATACTAAAAACAGAATAATATAAATATTCAAGGGGGGCTCCCAAACAACAAACATGTTTTTTTTACTGAAAAGCTCCCATACGGTACAGAACCCTTGATGTGCGAGTTCAACTCGTACTTGGCCGATTTTTTTTTAAATGACATAATATTACATGTATGATCTCGCCATTCTAAACGCATCAAAATCCGTGCCTTTTTTGTGATCCCAGATTGCCACAGGCGGATTAAACATAAAATAAGAAAAACTATTATTTTCGGTTAAAGGTGTAAAAGGTCATTTTGCTAAAAACAAAAGGGGAAGTGTCATTTTGCTAAGGGTCTTCTTGCAACGAGCACACGTTGTCAGGTGGTGATATTGTAGGAATATGACGTTTTGCGACAAAGCCAATTAAAACGCCTTAAAAGCTTAAACGATCTGAAAATTGTTTTAGTGATAATTAAAAAGCGTTTATTTGTCTCGTTGCCCAATATTTATATTCATGGCCACGTCAACAGACGAGCGATTCCGAGGAACGCCTGCGAAGAGTTTATAAATCTCAATAAATCCGCTTTTTTTGACCGCCATGATGCATATTGTTAGGCGGTCCGCTATTACACCGAAAGGAATAAGGAAAGAAAATTGAGTGTATATGGGAAAAATAGTAGATTGTATCATATGGGAGCAAAATAATATTTTTACGGCGAGAGCGCTTTTTTGAATCCAGAGCGAAGTGAGGGATTCAAAGTACGTCGCCCGAGCCAAAAATATATTTTGCGCCCGAGTGGTACACTCTACTTTTCATCACCTCTATGAGAAAATAAAAGGCGCCTCATATTTTATTGTAATATTAATATTTAATATAATCGCTTGACAATTATTGAATGTTCGTCTACTTTAATTTATATAATTAATATATAATAAAACATTGTTGAATCTACAATTGGTTCAAGCCTTAGACCTATCGAGCCTCTCGCTTGTTCCGCGCTCTCGCTTGCACGCTCGGCTCAGGCAGAATTTGACACTTTTTCGTGCATGCAGCCGGCGTTCATTACTAATAGTGTAAAACAAAGTCGCTGCCCTGTCTGTCTGTCCCTTTGTATGCTTATATCTTTAAAACTACGTAACGGATTTTGATGCGGGTTCCTTTAATAGATAGAGATTCATGAAGATTTATACGTATAACTAGTATCCTTGCGAAGCCGGGGCGGGTCGCTAGTCGATTTATACGACGTTATCACTTCAAAAAGTTACACTACGGTGTGATATCACCGACCCCATTCTTCTGGCCCACGGCCAGGCAATGTTTACAAATTTCCCGACATTATAAATACGGTGTTACCGCCGTTCCTGGAAACCTAGGCCAATCTGACCTTCGGGAGAGGAGCTTCATCATCATCATAGCTGTAGGACGTCCACTGCTGGACATAAGTCTGTCCTAAATATATCCTTAGTAACGAACCGAACGAACGAAGTGAGACAGTCTCAGTTATGACTCGACGATTTTGTTTTCTGTCCGAATGTTGGTTCTGCTCTACAGGTCGCATTTTTCAATAATCTTGAAGAGACTTGGTAGGTTCACAGGTTCTATACATTTTTACCGACTACCGAAAAAGGAGGAGGTAGGTACTATATTCGTCTGTATGTATATTTTTTGATTGACGAACCATCGGAGGAGGTATACAATTCGACGCGTATATTTTTTTTTTGTATAACCATTAACCACGCATAACTTTTTTTGTAGTAGTCCGATTTCAATATTTTTTTTTTGTTGGAAAGAGTATACTTCGAAATTAGTCCCATTTAAATTTTATCGAAATCGGCTGAGCCATTTTTAATAAATCATCAATAATGTGAAAAATGCTACATCGATCCGTGCATAATGTTTGCGTTTTAGCGATGCGCCCCGGCTTCTCACAGGTGTATTATAACATATAAACATTTATCTTGAATTACTCTATCTATTAAAACAAACTACATCAAAATCCATTGCATAGTTTTAAAGATATAAGCATACATGAGGATAGACAGCGGAAAGCTACTTTGTTTTATACTATGTAATGATTCTGTACACGGGTGAAGTCGGTCATGCTATTTTTTTCAAAAAATAATTATTAATTATTAGAATCGGAATTATTGAAATCGGACTACTATGAAAAAAGTTATGCGTTATACATAAAAAAAAAATATACGCGTCGAATTGTACACTTCCTCCGGTTCGTACCGTCGGTCAAAATGATTTGCGAGTGTGAATCAAATCGGTCCAGAGCGATCGGATTAAAAAGATTCAGTTAAGCAGATGCTAGGTCTACTGTTCCGAAAAATACTAGTATAGTCTTCTTTGATAGGTGATGTGTAATTGAGATAGTTTTTAGCTATATTTCTATAGGATTTTCCTTACTGTACTGTACTGTGTCAGCCTTTTAATAGTCCACTGCAGGACGTAGGCCTACCCACGAAGGGTGATTGGGCCATATCCACCACGCTGGCCCAGTGCGGGTTGGTGGATTCGCATACACCATCGAATTTCTTCTACGGAAGTATGCAGGTTGCCTCACGATGTTTTCCTTCACCGAAAAGCCAGTGGTGTGAAATTCCGTACATAAATTCCAAAGAACTCATTGGTAAAGTAAGTTCGTATAGGCCGGGTGGCTAGCCCTGGTGTCAGAGTGGTACGGGACCGGGATTTGAACTCACGACCTCACGATTGCAAGGCGGGTATCACTACCTCTAGGCCACCACGGCTGATTTTAGGATTTTCCTTAAAAAAGTATTAATAAGTACAGCATCTATTCATGAATTTTTAACTGGGTTTACTAGTGGATAAGGAAATTAATTAACTTGTTTATGTATTTCACAGTATTAGATAAAATACGTATAAAAAAGATATGGCGCGCAATAATATTTTTACGCTCAGGGATATTATTATCTAGAGGTCAGAAAAAAAAGGTTATCATCAAAAGTAGTAAAAGTTAGACATTACTATGTCGGGATTTTGGCAAATGAGGAAAATAATTGCGCCATATTACGTTTTTACAATTCATCCTCCATCCATCAGCTATAGGACGTCCACTGCTGGACATAGGCCTCCTCTGTGGATGTCCAAAAAGACCGGTTGGAGGCCGCTTGCATACAGCGCGATACTGACTTGAGCTCATCTGCCACCTCGTGGGTGGACGGTCCTACACAGTGCTTGCCGGTATGTGGTCTCCACTCGAGAGTTTTTCGACTCTATCGGTCATCAGTCCTTCGCGCTATGTGCCCTGACTGCTGCTAGTTAAACTTGCGAATCCGCTGGGTTATGTTGTATGTCTACGGATCGCCTCATTTCTGAGTCGAAAGAAAAATTTCATTCACCTTCGACAAAATGTATGGAACAGCTGTTTTTTGGGTTCCGTACCTCAAACGGATAAAACGGAACCCTTATAGGATCACTTTGTTGTCCGTCTGTGTGTATGTCAGGACTCTTTATCTCGGGAACGCGTAAAGATATCGAGTTGAAATTTAAACTGTATACGTATATATCTTTCTATGGTCTCTTGCAGTTTTGTAAACAAAAAGCGTCTCAGTTATCGTTTAAAAAAGGTTAGACCCGTTTATGTGGTAAAAAACAGCATATATTTCGACACTCACAAAAATCAAAACCTACAGGGTACTTCCCGTTGACATAGAACTATGAAATTTTGCGAGAAGCATTGTCTCAGAGTACACATATAGGAATAAATCTGAAAACTGTACATTTTTATTCGAATCACAAAAAATAAGGCCTCAAAATTGACAAAATATGGGTTCAAAATTCAATCAAAGTGAGTAAATCGTATCATATAAAAGAATTTCATTAGCACATGCCAAAAGAGGTTTTTAATTATTTTAACAATGTTTAATTTTAGATGTATGACGAGAAAACTGAAAAAAAAAACTTATTTGTCGATGGTTGTAGAGATTTTAACAAGTTACTTCCCAATTTTGTGAAATTTTCCGGATTTGTACGGAACCCTCGATGTCCGGTTTTTTTTTACAGAAAAGGGCGATTAAACATACGGAAATACACTAAATATTTTTCATAACAAAGATTATACCTACTATTAACACATTATAACACTGTAACGATCCATTCATTCACCAAGGATAAGTATGAGGTAAAATCATGGAGCATAAATTAAACCCGCGCTGATAGCGTTACAACAAGCATTAAACTATAAATAGTATACATGAGGATATTTGATAATTAATTGTGTTTGCATGTTTGGTTCGGAATCAGGAAATTGAAACGTGGTCCCTTCCTATAGGCTGGCGGCTATGGGCACAGCCCGGACACTCCGCGTTTCTTCATACAAAATCTGCTGTCTTACGCACACAACACTATATTTATTCACATACACTACACATACGCACGAACGCTACACGGGTATTTGCAGCGGCCAGTGCAGCCCGCGCGCAGAGTAGTAAATCGTGTCCTGACGCGGGGTGGAAGTGAGGTAGACTCAAACGGGTGCGGGGTAACGAGTGGCCGTTCTATACGTAGTATTATTATATCTTCTTTGCTATGGGTACAGTACCTTGTAGGCTGAATCATACACGTCGATGTGAAGTTAGCTACAATCTGCGCGGAACCCAATCCTCGCGCGAGCTTCTGCCAGGATTGGGCTAGCAGCTCGTGGCTTTCATCACAGCCGTCTAGGAGTTTAATTCGGCCTATAACAGCCTTTGCTTCCACTTCCTACATCTTGCACAGTATTTAATTTTATTGACCGGCGAACCACCGGAGGAGGTATACAATTCGACGCGTATATATAACTAGTTTTTACCCGCGGCTTCGCCCGCATACGCAATATATCATTATAATTTATAGCCTATGTGTTATTCTGATATATAAGCTATATTATTGCAAAGTTTCATCTCAATCCGTTCAGTAGTTTTTGCGTGAAAGAGTAACAAACATCCATACATCCATCCATCCACATCCATCCTCACAAACTTTCGCGTTTATAATATTAGTAGGATTACATATTTTTTTTTTATGTATAACCACGCATAACTTTTTTCGTAGTAGTCCGATTTCAATAATTCTTTTTTTATTGGAAAGAGAATACTTCGAAATTGGTCCTATTTAAATTTTATTGAAATCGGCTGAGCCATTTTTGATAAATCAACAATAATGTAAATAATGCTACATCGATCAATACGAAATATTCACGAAATCTACACGGGTGAAGTCGGTCATGCTAATTTTTGCAAAAAATAATCTTGTTTACTAGTAGTCCTCGAAAATCCGAGAAACAAATTAATTCTTTAATTATTTTTCGCAAAAAACCGCAATACCGAATAATTCCACCATATACAGAATTCTAATAGTTTGCACGGATCAATGTGACATCCATGTACATTATTGTTGATGTATCAAAAACGGCTCAGCCGATTTTGATAAAATATATATGTTTAAACCATTTTTAACTATACTTTTGCGAACTAAAAAATTACCTAAATCGGTTCACAATCGGCGACAATTTCGATAAACATACAAAAAAAACCATCCAGACGAACAGAGTACCACCTCATTTTTGGAAGTCGGTAAAAATGCTACAAATTCATACTCTACTGTTTGAATAACGTCTAGAATTAGGGGTGATTTATATTAGGACGGGGCCACGTCCTATAATGTACGAGTACATCATCCCTTAACCGTTTAGGCTTGTCGAAGGCTGCAAAACTCCGACTTCAGGGCTGGCCTGACCTGGGGCCTTATTTTGTAAGCGCTCTGGCGTTCGGCTTCGCTTTTCCTCCCGCTCGCTCTCGCGGCGTGAGTAACTGGCGCGAGCAGGAGAAAAAGCGAAGCCGAACGTCAGAACGCTTACAAAATAAGGCCGCTGGCCTGTAGACACATACCAGCGAGTTACATATACATGGCTACATACTGCGCTTTTATCCTATGTAGACAACACGCCGGCGAACCGTGATAGTCCACAGCTTACGTAATAGCATCAACAAGATTACTATAATTTTTTGTCGTACATTAGTAAGCGGCTGACTCAGATGTCGAAAAAAATGTTTATGTAACAGTAACCCGCAATTATGGTTGTCTTACCACGCGCAAAAACTAACACAGAAAAGCTCTTGCCATATTGGACTCAAACTTCTTGGCCTTTTAGGGTTCCGTACCTCAAACGGAAAAAACGGAACCCATATAGGATCGCTTTATTGTCCGTCTGTGTGTATGTCAAGACTCTTTATCTCGAGAACGCGTAAAGATATCGAGTTGAAATTTAAACTGTATACGTATATCTATGATCTCTTGCAGTTGTGTAAAAGAAAAACTTCTCGGTTATCGTTTAAAAAAGTTAGAGCCGTTTATGTCGTAAAAAACCGCATATTTCGCACTCGCAAAAATCAAAACCTACAGGGTACTTCCCGTTGACGTAGAACTATGAAATTTGGTGACAAGCATTGTCTCAGAGTACACATATAGGAATAAATCTGAAAACTGTAAATATTTATTTAAATCACAAAAAATAGGGCCTCAAAATTAAAAAAATATGGGTTCAAAATTCAAAGTGAGTAAATCGTATCAAGTAAGGTATCATATAAAAGAACTTCATTAGCACATGCTAAAACAGGTTTTTAATTATTTTAACAATATGTTTGTACGGAATCCTTGATGTGCGAGCCTGACTTGCACTTGTCCGGTTTTTTTTTCGAGAGGGAAATCTTTCAAAAATGCTCGACCGCTTTGGGGTGCAGTCGGGTTATGTGGGATTGTACCCACTAAAACCCCCTCGGCGGCCAGCCTTTGTGCCTTCTTGGGAGCTCCGGAATCTCCAAAAGGAACGCACCGGTGCTCCCGGCAATTTGTGTGTCTACTAGCCTGGTAGTAGAACCAGGCTTGTGCGGTCCTGTACGACAGCGTTGGCACACACGCTGCCGTCCTTCTCGGGCCCGCTTGAGTGGTTGTCCAGAGCTCCAACTCTGACCACCCAGGGATCCTCTCTTAGTAGGCTCTTACTACAGGCAGGGGATACCGATGCCGTATTGTAGTGCCCATCATGCGACATCAGAGTGACCAACTTCTTGGCCCAATTGTTATGTGAGCTTCAGTCAGCATATTAGGTTTCTGCGCATAAATTAATCGGTTCTCAATTGGCGAATATGTCGATGATCATATACAAAAAAAAACCACACAGTTGAACATAGAACCTCAAAGTCAAAGTCAAAATATTTATTTTGCGGAGACATGGGTTATATGTAGGTGTTAAGATACATTATTATGTGCACCATGCTCTAGCATTAAGGCATGCAAAATTATCATTCTTAATTTTAAAGGTAAACGAATAATATTATCATAATTATACATTAAATATTGTAAGATTAAATCATTTACTAATGCTATATTTGCACAAAGATTTGTCATTCAAAAACTCATCTATGGAATAATATGTCTTGTCTATTAATAATTTCTTAAGTCTTAATGTTAAAATGTCAATATTATTTGTGTCTTTTACAATCTTCGGCAATTTATTATAAATAGTCAATCGCATCATGAACGTACTGTTATTATAAAGGGCTGTCCTACGTTACGGTTCACGCAGTCTATCTTTGTGCCGTTTGCTCGTTAATTTGTCATACTTATCTAAGTTTTTCTTGACTAGTGCGGCAGATTCGTAAATGTATACGGAAGGAAGAGTCAGCAATTTCGATCTTTGGAAGTTAATTAAAAAATAGTTTTCTGTGAAGTCAGCTTTTTTTTTATTATTTGTCCTGAATATAACACACAGTTTATTACATACAATTACAGACGCTAATGTAATTATTTATAACATACAGTTTACAGACGCTAATGTTACGTGATAACGTCATAAGAAAATGTTGAATCAACAAGTGAAACAAGCCGAACGCTCAGGCCGATCGTGCCTCTCTATCACTTGTTCCGCGCTCCCGCTTGCACGCCCGGCTCAGCCGGAACGCGACACTTTTTAGTGCGTGCAACCGGCGTTCATCGATTTTTAAGATACCGTAAACAAAGGGCAAAATCGGGACCCTATTACTAAGACTCCGCTGTCCGTCTGTCTGTCACCAGGCTGTATCTCATGAACAGTTATAGCTGGAAAGCTGAAATTTTCACAGATGATGTATTTCTGTTGCCGCCATAACAACAAATACTAAAAACAGAATACAATTAATATTTAAGGGGGGCTCCCATACAACAAACATGAATTTTTAGTCGTTTGATGCTCGATATTAATAATGGTAACAGATGCTTGAAATGATCGCAAAATATTTAGTTGTATATTCACTTTAATAATAAATAATTAAAATAAAATATATATTTAAAGAGGCTCCCATACAGTACGGAACCCTTCGTGCGCGAGTCCCACTCGTACTTGATCGATAATTTTAATTAAGCCGGAAACATACAATCGGACGCGGCTGACGGACGCGACTGACAGCCGCGACTTAGCAATGTGCACAGTCTTAACACATCCGGTGTGCCAGATCGCTCTCGGACGCCCGAACGCTCAAGGTCGTCCGGAGGTGACGTCCGCGACTTATGTCCGATAGTATACACTGCTCAGTGTACTTTCATAGTCTAGATACCTATCAGTCGCGGCTGTCAGTCGCGTCCGATAGTATGTTTCGAGCTCAAGACGTTATCACGTCAAAGAGCGAGTCATAGGGCTGTAGGTAAATATTTGACAGCAGCAAAACGATATCAATGTCAAATTATTCTCTATTGCTCATAATTGATTACCTAGTCAAGGGTCATGATACCGATAATTTATTAGCTGATAAAATTATATCTGTAGCTGGGTCATAAGTGTCATAACCTTACACTTCCATTTGCTGTTATCTGTCCGAGTTATTTACTTAGTGTCCGTGCAAAAAATATTCGATAATTCATGTATTTTTTTTCCTGCCGTTACTGTATGTTCGTATAGGCCAGTGGCTAGCCCTGGGGTCAGAATCAAAAAGCCACCGAAGGCGTCTAACATGGCTAAATGGACAAAACAACCGGGAGATATAATTTAACGTATCATCCGATCCCCGGTAGCGCTCAGTTGGAAATGCCACCAGCGGTTTTCCACCCGAAGATTAACCGTGTCGTTAACTTCGTTGACAAACAACTAGTCAAACTACGCTTTGAGAGCTTACCATGGTAACAATCCTACTTCCTACTAATATTATAAACGCGAAAGTTTGTGAGGATGGATGTTTGCTACTCTTTCACGCAAAAACTACTGGACGGATTGAGATGAAACTTTGCAATAATATAGCTTATATATCAGAATAACACATAGGCTAAAAAATATAATGATATTGCGTAATATTTTTACAATAAATAAGTTTTAAGTTAGTAGGAAAAATTCTGCTATCTGAGAAGAAATGTCAAAAATAACAACTGTCGAATCGAACAACCGTCAAATCGTTTTTTGTTTTATTGATTTTCCACCTCCTTTATTAAGGGTGGTAAGGTAGGGCCTCGGGTTTGAAAGACGGGACGTGACATAGTCTACTTTTCATCCCGGATAAATAAAGGATTCCCATGGGATAGCACAAAAATTAAAATATCATGCGGGCGAAGCCGCGGGTAAAAACTAGTTGTTCATAATTATGGCCTGAATCACTCTCTTTCAGCGTATAGTCCTGGAGGTAAGCGCAATAAATGCGAGTCCTTTCTAAACGCTAAATTTTTGGTATTATTTTATTATGGTGGTGTACAACAATACTTCGGAGTCAGTCGGATAGGTTCCTTAGCGTTTGGTGAGGATATCCGTTTATATTATTAAAGTAGCATCACTGTAAAGCCTGACAGACAGGCCCTGATACGTGTTTCAGGTAATTTGACTGTCGCAAAACTTTTTTTAAAATTATTTTTCTACCCGTACTACTTTCAACTAAAAAATTTCAGCTTTTAGAAAGTACTTGCATTTCTGCGCTTACCTCCCGGGCTATTAGTACACCTTTCCTAAATAGGCCTGCACAGTCTTCAACTGTACCTACTGTTGAGTCGTTGATCACCTAGATAGCCTACATAAGTTCAATATGGCGTTACTTGTACGCAACTGCTGTGCACTAAGTGATACAACTTTCACCACAAAACCGCAGCTCTATTCTGGCACGCTCGATAATACTGATGGACAATAGGCCTCTCCCAAAGGGTGCTGAGCTTCTGAAAGTTGCTGCACTTTGCAAACAATACTTTGTATAGGCCGTATAAAACTTTTTGGCGGTTGTGATGTTAGGTACGAGTACCTACACAAGCTGCGAAAAACTCAATCCTAACTGAGGCTCACTTGTTGTTTTTAAACTTTCGCGATTTGAACACATTATTGTTATATACTAGTTGCATCGACCGTGGTGACGGGTAGTCTACCCGTGACTCGGTCGATGCAACTCGGCCGAAGCGTCGGGATGAGGAGGTATTTATTTATCTCGTAATTTTAGTGCGCGATTAGTCCCGTAGAATATAATATAATGAGGCTCACTTATCAGCTTGTAGCTAACTTTAAAACCTTCGAGAAGCTTGATTCAAGTTAAAGAATATTGTTTGTTCAAAAACAGCTTAACAAAGTTAAAGAATATTATTTTTCAATAATTATTTTTTGCAAAAAATAGCATGACCGATTTCACCCGTGTACAGAATCATTACATAGTATAAAACAAAGTCGCTTTCCACTATCTGTCCCCATGTATGCTTATATCTTTAAAACTACGTAACGGATTTTGATGCAGTTTGTTTTAATAGATAGAGTAATTCAAGAGAAATGTTTATATGTATAACTAGTTTTTACCCGCGGCTTCGCCCGCATGATATTTTGATTTTTGACGCAATATCATTATAATTTATAGCCTATGTGTTATTCTGATTATAAACTATATTATTGCAAAGTTTCATCTCAATCCGTTCTTAGTTTTTGCGTGAAAGAGTAACAAACATCCATACATATCCATCTTCACAAACTTTCGCGTTTATAATATTAGTAGGCTACACCTGTGCGAAGCCGGGGCGCATCGCTAGAACGCAAATATTATGCACGCATCGATGTAACATTTTTCACATTATAGTTGATTTATCAAAAATGGCTCAGCCAATTTCGAAAAAATTTAATGGGACCAATTTCGAAGTATAGTCCTGTAAAAAAAGAATTATTGAAATCGGACTACTATGAAAAAAGTTATGCGTGGTTATACATAAAAAAAATATACGCGTCGAATTGTATACCTCGTCCGGTGGTTCGTCGGTCAAAAATAGGCTGACTTTTTCGATAAATTTACTTTTAACCGACTTCAAAACCGGAGTTTATCAATTCACGCCCTGACCGCGGGCATACACTTTAATTAAAGAAAGAGCTCGATAATATCGAGCGCAAGAGAATAGCAATCCTATGGCGGATGTTGTGAAGTCCTAACCTCTTAACTAAATGTCAATGGACTCTCAAGATTTGTAGATACACCACTCAAATTACATTCACTCTCATTTTTAACCAATTTCAAATGAGTCGTTATCGGGGGCTCTATTATTGTATCGTTAGAACGACTGAACGTATGCGTATCTATTGGTCATTGGTCAGGTGACTGCGTAAGAGCAGGAGCGAGCATTGGAAATCTATGCTTGTGGAAACGGGAGAGCATAGCATGCGATCTTCTGCAGACGTTACACAGAAACACCAGAGGGATAATGTGGTCGATCGGGATAAGTCTGATAGAGATGCATTGATGTTTTAACATGAAATGATACGAGTTAGTTATGAATAATAATATAAATATAGTTTTAAAATATAACTAAAAAAACACGCTTAGGAGTCATCAATTTTTTTTAGGGTTCCGTACCTCAAACTGAAAAAACAGAACCCTTATATAAGGAAAATCTTATTTCCTTCTTTTTAGAACAATTAAATAAAAGCTTTTTATTAAAAAGATTTTTTTACACTTAATTTTTTTTTATTATATTTAGTAAAAGGTTCCCGTTGATAGCTGATATATTCATAGATTATGTATTTCTGTTTCCGCTATATATAACAACAAATGCTTACTAAAAACAGATTAAAACAAATATTTAACGGGGCTCCCATACAACAAACGTGATTTGAGAGTGAGTTTTTTACTCGCTATTAATAACGGCAAGAGGGATGGGGTTAAGGGGGCTCCAAGACCGTACGGAACCCTTCGTGCGCCAGACTGACTCGCACTTGGCCGATTTTTTTCTAAGGTTAATGAACTCCTCGCTAAGTGACCGAAGTATATTGTAGCGGATCTAACCTATTAGCTACTAGTTATCACTGTCTCCATCCTTAAGAGGCCCGTCCTTGTACCAGTGTGGAACTTACTATACTCAAACTCAAGCATTGACCGAATCATACAAGTCGGCGGATGAGAAGTTAGCTCCAAGCTGCGCAATAACCAATCAATGCGCAGCTTTATTTGAGATCCAGTCAAGATTGGATATTGTGAAACTTGTAGCTAACTTCGCATCCTCCAACTTGTATGATTCGCCTATCTACGGACTAAATTGACCAAGCGAGCAAAATGCCTCTGTATACTGAGTGTGAGTTTTGTCATAAACATGACGCGCTCTTCGGCGAGCGCGTAAGTTTGTAATTTGTATGAAGAAATGTACAGCGCCACTAGCGGCGCGTTTTTGAAACACAACAAGTTCATACAAATTACATGCTTACGCGCTCGCCGAAGAGCGCATCATGTTTACGACAAAACTCACACTCAGTATACTGCATCGACTGGCAAAATGTTATTTCTTCAGTTAGTCAGTTTCTTCAGTAAGTTCTCCGAAAATTAGACCTTGCGAGATTATATTTATTTACTGACCGACGAAAAAACCGGAGAAGTAAAAGTCAACGCGTATATATTTTTAAAATGAAAACTTCTTTCGCGGAATTTATCACTTTTTGGGATGGGCACAAAATGTTAAACTCGCGTCAGGACAGACGCGTAAGCTGATCGAAAATTCGTAGGACGGAGCGAAAGTTTTCACTTCTGCCGGCACTCCCTGAGTGCAACCCGATGTTTTTTAGGGTTCTGTACCTCAAACGGAAAAAAACCGAATAAGTGCAAGTCAGACTCGCACACCGAGAGCTCCGTACAAATCCATGTTAAAATTTAAATACTCATCATCATCATCGATTTTTACTTTTCTTGTCATCCATCGAAAATTACACATTGTTAATATAATTAAAAACCTGTTTTAGCATGTGCTAATGAATTTTTTTTTATTATTATAGATAGAGATTTAACAACTTACCTCGCAATTGTAGAAATTTTCTGAATTTGTACGGAACCCTAGATGTGCGAGCCTGACTTGTCGGTTTGACACTTGTCCGGTTTTATTTTCCTTTATCTAGGTACAAACGTGTTTCTTCGTTATTAGTAATAATCCTAACTAATATTACAAATCCGGAAGCGTGTTTGTTTGTTACTTTTTCACGCAGCAACAGAGGGAGGATTTGACTTGATTTTTCGATCAGCTTACGCGTCTGTCCTGACGCGAGTTTTACATTTACCCATCGCAAAAAGTGCATAACGCCGCTAAAAAAGTTTTCACTTCAAAAATGTTTAGGAAATGAAATCTGCCAGTTCACTTCATGCCTCAAATTGTGTTAACAATGTTCGACCTTCAAACGGCCGGGCGCGGGAGTCTGTCTCCAAAAGGTTAATTTGCAAGTCTATTCCTGACTGATGCAATCAGGGCACACGTGTAGACTACGGACTGGTAGCTCTCCGAACAGTCATCATCATCATCAGCTGTGGGACGGCCACGGCTGGACTTAGGCCTTCCAATAAACCAGAAACGAATAAATTCCAGCTGTCTTAATTATATCGTCGGTCCACCTCTAGGTGGACAATGTACGCCCTATGCCATCCTTGCCGGTATGTGGTCTCCATCCGAAAACTGCGGTCCCACCGGCTGTTACCAGGACATCCTACGCTACGCTTGCCGGTGCGTGATCTCCATACGAGGATGTTCTCCGAATTATGTTCCCTAACAATTGCCATTTCAACTTGCTAATCCGCTGGGCTATGTCGGTAACTTTAGTTCGCCTGCGGATCTCTTTACTCTTCCTTACTTCGGAGAGACTCCGAGCATAGTCCTCTCCATAGCGCATTGGGCTATCTTGAGCTTATTCATAAGGCCTATAGTAAAACTCCGCTTTTTTTTTATTCATATAGGTTTGCGTTTGACTACACACTGCCTGATGTTAAGCAGATATGCGGTCTAGGATGTAGCACGCTTACCTAGAAGATACCTATTTACTCGGGATTTGAAGACACCTACATTGTACTTTAACGGAAAGACAGACTTAGGCAAAGCGTTCCACATTCTGGCTTTTCAGTATAATTTGTAAATTTTTGGCGAAAACTAAATTATTACATGCGATATTTATGTTAGGGTTTAATTTAATTTAAGCAAAGTAGTTGTTATCAATTATACGTCCAATTAGCTTACAACAACACGTTTGTGGTTGAGTAGGTATAGAGTAGGCTATACCTACTGATAAGAAAATCATAATAGGTTTGTCCTTATTAGTGTTAATAGCCTACGTGTAATTCTTAGGTACTTATATTGTTTATTGATGATATTATTTATTTCTTTTGACGACGTACATGTTCTAGAATTCTAGATCTAGGATATCGTTGTACTCTAAAAGTTGATCACATTAATTGTGATCAACTTTTACTATGGGTTCAACCTCAAATTCGGGAAAACATATCTGTTTCATACATTTGTCGATATCGAGTTGCAATTTTTAATACGCTTTTATTAGGTCGACCTGTATGTAACTATGTAATGGAAACTAACTTAACCATCTTCCAAGGGTCGTACCGTAATGAAAATTGGCAGCTGTATGTAGTTCTGATGACAATACAATAATATCTTGTCGAACTGATCTGATGATGGAGCCAGAAGATATGAACTGGAACTTCATAGTGGAAAATCGTATCATAGCTGTTTTGGATTTCTTAGAAATCTCTTGTGATGAATTTTGACCACGATTAAGTTTCAAGGTCTAATGATGAAGCCGGAAGATGGGCACTAAAGCGGTTTTTTCTAGTGTTTTTTAAACTATTCATTTATACCTGTATTTGCTAGCACGAGGCTGTTACATGATATATCCATGATCTCAGAAGCTTATACTCAAAAAGTTATATTTTTGACCGAGCGTAAGTGAGGTCTCATCTACTGGGACGAGTCGGCACTTGGGTGTATGTTTGTAGGTATATTTGTTCGACGATAACTCAAGTACCGCTCAACCGATCTTCATGAAATTTACCATGAACGTAGTTTATATTTATACAATTTTTAAGTTCGAATATGAGCATCTTCTGTTTAGTGGTTCCGAAGATACGAGGGCCGTGGTAAAAAGAGGCAAAACGGCGCCACTTTCTACGGGAGTTACGGATGACTAATTTTAACATTTCACCGAATATTATCTATGTCTTTCATCATTTGTTTAAAATAAATGGCTAACTTTCATACAAATATTGTTACATTTTTTTTAAATCCCAGTAGGTAAGTATTTATGATATGAATAGGAATAGCGTGAGGTCCAAGTCCGGGCCGGACTACTAGTTATAATAATTGATATAGCTTTCTTTTGCTTTATTTGTAGCAGCCGAGGTCGTCGCCGACAACGGCCCGATAGTATCTTGACCTGGCTGAGCAAAGGCAAGACTCCATCTTGATAAGTGCATAATATCACATGTCTTTTCCCAGAACAGACAGATTCATAAATTATCTTACATGTTTGTGACATCATGCGGACGAGTCACCAGGCTAGACGGCTGACCAAGAAAGATATAATTGACCGAACGAAGCGTCTCTATCTCTACCAACGGATTCTGTTAAATTGTCGCGAAATACTACCACTGAACTGTACTGTATCAGCGTTTTTAACCGACGACACGGAGGAGGTACTCAATTCGACGCGTATATTTTTTATGTATAACCACACTTAACTTTTTACATAGTAGCCCGATTTCGATGATTTTTTTTATTGGAAAGAGTATATTTCGAAGTTGGCCCCATTTAAATTTTATAGAAATCGGCTGAGCCATTGTTGGCTCAAAACTTTTACTATGGCGCCAACGCTAAATTCAAGAAAAATAAATCAGCTGAATTATATCATTTTGTCAATTACGACTTGTAATTTTGTATGGAGCAGCTGATTTTTTTCTAATTCTGGGATGGCTCCATAGTTAAAGTTGTTCATAAGGATGGTCTTTATCACCCCCTTTATGCTTAGTACAAGGTAAGCAAATGACCCTGTATATATAGCCCGTAAGCTTGTGCATTTTAACAGTTTAAACACAATATGTGACTGATGTTTATACAGGGTTATTTCTAATCAATTAGCATCCTTCCAGAGGCTTATGCTGTACATCAAAACTAATAACTTTTGTTCTACGACATTCGTCAAAACAAAAAAAAAATTGTTGTTCCATACTGCCATAGAACAGCTGTTTTTTTTTAGTTTTGACGGTCGTAGAACAGGAGTTGTTGGTTTTGATGTGCAGAATTGCTTGATTAGAAATAACCCTGTATACATATGTATATCTAGACATAATATGCATTGTGAACTAGCTTACCCGGCGAACTTCGTTTCACGCAATCTTAATATATATAAATCTCGTGTCACAATGTTTGTCCTCAATGGACTCCTAAACAACTTAACCGATTATAATAAAATTCGCACACCATGTGCAGTTCGATCCAACTTGAGAGAAAGGATAGTTTAAATCTCAAATTATAGTCGCAATTTTAATTTATTTAGCCACAGCAACGCGTGGCCGGGTCAGCTAGTATCTTTATAAATTATAGCCTATGTGATATTCTGATGTACGAGTAATAAGCTATATCATTGCAAAGTTTCATCTCAATCCCTTCAGAAGTTTTTGCGTGAAAGAGTAACAAATATCCAAGGTAACTCACAAACTTTCGCGTTTACAATATTAGTAGGAGTAGGATGGAGGATTCAATCTATGCAATACAGTAAGGTTCTCTATAGAAATAAAGTAAGAATGTTTATGTTAGGACAGCGTTGAGACACACGAGTATAGTATATCGTTCTCGGCCGGGTTTTTCCCCGTGCGTCAGTTGACAGACTGGTTTCATACAATTAACATAAATGGAAGCTGCGCTCAATATAAATGCAGTTGGCAGCGGGATTACTGAATATTATAGATACACCGTTTACAAATAGGGGCATTTAACTACATGATATGATGATAGTTGTTTTACAAGGTATTGGTAAGCATAGACTTTCAAAGGTGTAGGGGTGACCTGACTGAAGCTCGCATACAATTGCGCATTGATTGGATATTGCGCAGTTTGTAGCTAACTTCACATCCGCCGACTTATATGATTCGTCCTTATGCCTTTAAATCGACTTCAAAAAAGGAGGTTCTTTTTTAGGGTTCCGTACCCAACGGGTAAAAGCGCGACCCTATTACTAAGACTCCTCTGTCCGTCTGTCTGTCTGTCACCAGGCTGTGTCTCGTGAACCTTGATGTGATAGCTAGAAAGTGATTTTTATACAAATGATGTTTCTGTTTTTTTCTTTTAACTTTCTATCCCCGGTCGAAGAACCAGAGGTAGAACGAAGGTTAAAGTGCAGTGTTTTCGAAGACGATGTCGAAGATCAAGCGAAGTGAAGGAGGAAAGTGAGGAAGGCTGACCCCATAACCATGTGGGATATATAGCCAGGATCTGTTGCCGCTATAACAGCAAATACCAAAAATAGAATCAGTATCAGTATCCTATACGGTAAATCTGAAATTTTAGCCGTTTTTCGCTCGATATTAATAACGGTATACTAGGCGCTTGCAATAATCGCAGAATATTTATTTGTATATTCACTTCAAAAATAAATAATATTAAAGGGGGCTTATACAAGAAACGTGTTTGCTAGATATTAAAAACGGCAACAACAACGCTTGAAATATTCACTTAATATTTAGTAGTATATTAACTTTAAAAACAAGTACGTAGGTAATTGAAATAAAATCCTATCCTACTAATATTATAAACGTGAAAGTTTGTGAGGATGGATGGATGGATGGATGGATGTTTGGATGTTTGTTACTCTTTCACGCAAAAACTACTGAACGGATTGAGATAAAACTTTGCAATAATATAGCTTATATATCAGAATAACACATAGGCTATAAATTATAATGATATACTGCGTATGCGGGCGAAGCCGCGGGTAAAAACTAGTATATTATAATTATTTTTCGCAAAAAATGACATGAGCGACTTAAACCGTCTACATAATTTGCGAATATTTTGCACAGATCGACGTAGCATTTTTCACATTGTTGATGATTTATCAAAAATGGCTAAGCCAATTTCGATAAAATTTAAATGGGACCAACTTCGAAGTATATTCTTTCCTATAAAAAAAAAGAATTATCGAAATCGGCCCACTCTGTAAAAGATATGCGTGGTTACTCATAAAAAAAAATAGTAGATTGTATCATATGGGAGCAAAATAATATATTTACGGCGAGGGCGCTTTTATGAATCCAGAGCGAAGTGAGGGATTCTAGAGTAGAATCCCGAGCTTAGCGAGGGATTCTTTAGTAGAATCCTGAACGTAGCGAGGGATTCAAAGTACGTCGCCCGAGACAATTTTTTTTGCGCCCGAGTGGTACACTCTACTTTTCATCACCTCTATGAGAAAACTTACTAACAAATGAAAACTTATATTTACATTCTTTCATTCATTTTCTTGGCGCTGTACACTAACATAACAAATAATTCCAAATTCAAAAAGTGCGCGGCAAAGATCATTCCGTCGCACTTATTTGTTCCAAATTCAAAAAGTCCGCGGCAAAGATAATTCCGGCGCACTTATAAAAGTTCCTTATAGAAAACACCTTCTTTGGGCGCACTTAATGGCGAACCAAGTAGTCCTTTTCGAATAGATGTGATGAAAACAAATATACGCGTCGAATTGAGCACCAACAAAAAGAGGTCCCATGTCGTTCCGAAACCCTTCCTGCGGGGGCCCGACTCCGCACTTGAGTGATTATTTTTTGTATGTATGTTAAGCGATAACTCCGCCAATTATGAATTGATTTTGATGATTATTTCTTTTTGTTTTTAGTAGATCATACTTCAGAGGTTACCATTTCAATTTTATCGAAATCGGCTGAGTAGTTATTGAAAAATCAACGAAAAATCAAACGTAAAAATTACTACTTCGATACTCGTGAACCGTTTGAATACTGTACACGGTCGAAGTCCGTTATGTCATTTTTCGCGAAAAATAAATAATTATAATAAATCAATAACTTTTACTGTAGAAAGTCAATGAACTGTTTGCAGATTTTCTAGTGAGACAAAACAAACAGGTGAGAATTTGCGGTACTTAAGTATTATGCAATTTTTAAAATATAAAAGTACTAGATTTTACCCGCGGCTTCGCCCGCATACGCAATAGGTATAACATTATAATTTATAGCCTAGATTTTACCCGCGGCTTCGCCCGCATACGCAATAGGTATAACATTATAATTTATAGCCTATGTGTTATTCTGATATATAAGCTATATTCTTGCAAAGTTTCATCTCAATCCGTTCAGTAGTTTTTACGTGAAAGAGTAACAAACATCCATACATCCATCCATCCATCCATCCATCCTCACAAACTTTCACGTTTATAATATTAGTAGGAAGTACTTGTGCGAGTACGTGTATACATACTGTACAAACTCAATCTGTGCGTAAGTTATGCGTGTATAATATGTATAACAATGGAAAACTGGCGTGCGAGAGAATCGCCAATAGGTATCGGGCGTTGCACAATGTTTTTTTCGAATCTTATTTTTTTTTTTCATTCATTTGTCCTGAATATAACATACATAGTACAATAATAATTATTTTTCGCAAAACCGACAACAGCATGACCGACTTCTTCGTGTACAGAATTCGCGTATATTTCGCACGGATCGATGTAACATTTTTCACAGTATTGTTGATTTATCGAAAATGGCTCGGCCGATTTCGATAACATTTCAATGGGACCAACTTCGAAGTATACTCTTTCCAATAAAAAAAAGAATTATCGAAATCCGACCACTATGTAAAAAGTTATGCGTGGTTATACATAAAAAAATATATACGCGTCGAATTGAGTACCCCCTCCGGTCGGGTTCGTCGGTCAAAAAAGTATTGACTGCCTCGGTGGCTCAGTGGTTAGTGACCCTAACTGCTGGATCAAAGAGGCGTGGGTTCGATTCCCACCCAGGGCAAATATTTATGTGATGAACATAAGTGTTTGCTCTGTGTCTGGGTGTTATTTAGCTACTATCTATATATGTATGTATTTAAAAATATGTATATGTAGTATTTCAGTCTCTGGCAGCCATATCACAAGCTTTGCTTAGTTTGGTGTCAGGGGCCGTGTTTAAGATGTCCCCAAATATTTATTTATTTATTATTTATTGCCTAAAAGCGAAGCGGTTTTTAGGCAGGCAGGATAGCTCTCACAACGCCCGAATGTAGTACAAAGCTCGACTGTGAACACGAGGCAAGTCGTTGCACTGTAGCAATTGGTTTATTAGTGGCGCGAGGAGTGAGGATTTGCACATCTTGTAGCTTCACAGACGCCATTTTTAATACGGCCTATCTAGCTAGCTAGTGTTCTGAAGAACACTCAAGCATCGTTCAAATCATTTCTCGGAACAAAGCCCCAAAAAACCTAAAAATAGCAATAGCGACATTTTAACTATTTTTAGATGAGTTAGGCGTCAAAAAACCTAGACTGCAAGACGCACAAAAAGATAACTATAGAAAAAGTAGAGTAGTGAATGAAGCACTTTAAAAATATTAGTTTCATGATAGCTGTACACAGAATAAAGTACCGCTCATGGCGTGACTTGACTAGGCGTTTGTTAATGATCATCAAAGTTAATCAACGTTCGGCACGGTCAATCAATCAATCAATAGGTTACTTGACAACATTTAAAATATACCATTGGTTGTGGTAATCCTTGAAGGTTTTATTACCACACCTGAAAAAGACATATTTCACTTTATTTAAACTAAAATATGTTTAATTTTCGCAAATCGCCCGAAATAAAATACGATATTATTTTGATATTTTATCTGTGACGTGAACGCTCTAATAAGGGCGGCAACTCTGGTGACGTCACATGATAGTAAACAAGAATTTCTCCATTGACTGTTGTTTGTGTAATTTGTGTTTTGTGATCATATTACAGCATCTGTAAGTTACTTTTAAAGTATTTTTTGTCAATTTTTAGATGTGAACTAGTGCATTTACTGGTATTTACTAAAGTTATTTACTAGTGTATGACGTCAAAGACCAGCGCCATTACAGAATGTCGTTTTTGGTGGGATCTTGAAAATCTATTTTTAATACTGATTTTCATTGTTAGTTTCAGTAGATCTCTCGGAAATATAAATGTAGTGTGCTTATTATGTACTAACGAATAATTTAAAACGATTTCCAAAAACTAGTCAAATAGCCTATTGTAGGTCTCGGTTGTTTTAACCATGTACCCGTGTCAGAGGCCTTCTTTAAAAAGTTTGACACCAGGGCTAGCCACCCGACCTATACGAACTTACAGAATAAAGAGTAGTACATTTTGAATCAATCCAGTTTGTATAGGCTGTGCGGCTGGTCCTGGTGTCAGAATTGTTGAGTGGACAAAGCGGTCAGACCTGGAACGCACTGGATGCAAATCGCTTCAAACCAGTCTTATTGGATATCTATAGGGGAAGCCTATGTCCGGCAGTGAACGTTATACGACTGATTGATAGAAAAGAAAGGGGCGTCTTAATTCTATACGTATTGCAACATCATTGCTTGTAGAGATCATTTTCGAAGATAGCGCCCACAGAATAACACAGTACGCAGTTTGAAATTATTTTGAACAAATTGTATAACGAGTAGGTACTCATTCCAGTCTGAATTTGTTAGGAACGCAGACCGTATCGGGCATTTTGGGGTTCAGTGGGCCGATGACGAAAACGGATACTTGTATGTCTGGAAGTACAATGTTTTGCTTATTTCCAAAAGATGCTTAATTTTTTCGCAAAAAATCGCAACACCGACTTCCTTTGTGTTCAGAATTCGAATAGTTTGCACAAATCGATATGATATCCATGTACATTATTGGTGATTTATCAAAAACGGCTCAGCCGATTTCGATAAGATTTAAATAAAATAAAAACCACCTCGGGAGTATACTCTTTCGAACTAAAAAAGAATTCTTTAAATCGGTTCACGATTGTCGAAACTATCGATGAACATACACAATAAAAATACATACAGACGAACATAGTACCTCCTTTTTTGAAGTCGGTAAAAATGTATTACTGACCTAGTGGGCTATAAATACATTATTATTATAAATTATAATATATTATTATTTTTATCTGCCAATTTTTGCCAATTATTATTTTTATCTGTCCGGAAAACTATTAAAGTATTATTTAATTTAGTTTATTTGTATGTTAACTAAATTTTTAAGAGACTTTATACACAGGATGTACGTAGGTATATATGTATTCCTAAGACCTTTTTATCGTCGGCGACTTTTGATTAGAGATGTTTTTCTCTGAAATTTAATGTGGTACCATTTATCAGCTGCTTTTGAAATTTGACTAGATCGTTTAGTATCAAAATTTGCGATTATGATCCAAATCGGTCGAGGCTAAATATTATGAAATTCCAGTTAAAAATAATCATATTTTAGGTGATTATTATATTTTGTTTGTGATTGATAATTTTAATACATATAAAATATGCGTCACGTAGTTTGTCCGCGATGGACTCCTAAACTACTTAACCGATTTTAACCGAATTTTGCACACAATGTACAGTTTGATACATCTTGAGAGATAGGTTAGTTATATCTCAATTATAATCGCAATTTCTTAATTATACTTTTAAAATCTGCCCGTACCGGGGATGGGCAGTTAGTTGTTCATATATTGTACTGAACCCAACACACAAAATGCAGGTCACGCACTTGTCGAATCGAAGTCGGCGCCCGCGCCGCTGTAGAATAAAATGACAGCGTATAAAAACCGAATAATGCAGGCCAAAATGGATCGGTCTAGAAAAACCCGTTTTGGATAGATACTGTTAGGCACAACCTATTTTAAACACCTCGATCGATCTAGCATTATGTAGGTATCTCGAAGACTTTGGCAGATGTAGATGTTGTGCGAACATTGCACCCTATTTACATGTATAACCGACTGCCAAAAAGGAGGAGGTTCTATGTTGTCTGTTTGTTTTTTTTGCGTATGTTCATCGTAATTTTCGCCAATAGTGAACTGATTAAAAAAAAAACTTTTTCTGTTTGGTAGATTATATTTTAGACCGACGAACCACCGGAGGAGGTATACAATTCGATGAATTCGACGCGTACATATCTATTATTTTATGTATAACCACGCATAACTTTTTTCATAGTGGTCCGATTTCAATCATTCTTTTTTTACTGGAAAGAGTATACTTCGAAAGGACATGTCCACAAAATGTATGGAGGCTGGTATAATAATAATCAAAAATTCTAACCAAAACACTCGTTACATTTCGAGAAAGTTCATATTTTTTCGAGTCTATTACATCAGTTTAAACCAAAAAAGAGCCCTCCGATTATTTTTAAATTAATTTTGAATCTATTAGGAAAATTAAATATATTTGGCTCAATAGGTAGTTTATATCTAGCAACCCTGGTTAAGTAACCTCCATTATTGTTAATTAGAAGCATTTTTACCAATTAGACACAGTTTTTAAGTGTTTTTTGTCACATTGTACCTACTAACTGGTCACACTGGTAGGGTATAATTTTTAATTTTAGCAAATTAAAAGATGAATGTGGAAGAATCAGCTATGAGTGCAAGTAAAATAACGATAGAAGCACTTTATTATTGCCAAACTAAAAAAAATACAGATCTGTATTATTATTTCTCATACAATTTATTTTTCGCATTTAAAAAAAAATGGAGGGATAAAAAAATATAAATTAAATATTTTTGAGAAGCCCATAAATCAAGCTTTTAAATGATGTATATATGATCTTGGTTCGATTTTTCTCTGAATAATATACCACTTGTGGACGTCACCTTTGTCCCATTTAAATTTTATCGAAATCGTCTGAGCCATTTTTGATAAATCAACAATAATGTGAAAAATGCTATATCGATCCGTGCGAAATATTCGCGAATTCTGTACACGGGTGAAGTCGGTCACGCTAATTTTTGCAAAAAATAATCTTGTAAAAACCAATAACAATGTAATAATTATTTTTCGAAAAAATCGCAACAGCAACTTTCACCTTGTACAGAATTCGAATAATTTGCACGGATAGATGGGACATCCATGTACGTTTTAGTGGATTTTTAAAAAAGGGCTCAGCCGATTTCGATACAATTTAAATGGGACCACCTCAGAAGTATACTCTTTCGAACTAAAAAAAAATTTTAATCGGTTCACAATTTGCGAAAATATCGATCAACATACACAAAAAACAACACATTTAGAGGAACATAGATCCTATTCCTTTTTGGAAGTTGGTTAAACACTACATTTCTTTTGTCTAATATTTATTAAACCTATATGGATAATGTACTTCAATTTTGTGTCGAGCCATGTTATCTGAGGCTGAAATGATGATAATAATATAAAACATTCAGCAGCAAAACTTGGCAGCGATACAAATGTAGAACCCAAATGGAGACAAAATACTAAATTGAGGACACAAGAATACTTGTGCAGTTTTCCTCTCTCATGTTTGCATATAAAATTTAAATATATTGATTTTCATGGCTTTTACCTCAAAATGGTAATTTTTTACTGGGGTACAGGGATATGTACTCAGAAAGAGGTGATTACATCCATTGTTGTGAACAACTTTTACTATGTGACCAACCTCTAATCAATCATTTAAAAAACAATAGGTAATAAGTTGAATGTGACAGCAGATTTTTTTTCTCAAATTAGGAGTGGGTTTCACCTTAGAAAAATTACAAGTATTAGAAACAGTACTAAACTAAAATAGCAACAGAATACATCACTTTGTCTCGTTTTAAATATGAAATTTAAAAGGTGTTAGATAAAGATGCACATACACCCATACAACTTACGTAATTTCGAAGGGTTTCACAAACTAGCTGAATAGCTATCTTGGGTGTCCAAATTCAAAAAGGTAAAATGTAGGATGGTAAAATAATCAGAGATTTGAACCTTCTTACTGGAACTAACTAATCTAACCAAATTTTAACCATTTTGACATTCCAACTGGTGATTTTGACGTATGCGACAGACATTGCGTTTTGTTTTTTGTTCCACTCACTCTCGCGTACGCTGTGTAAACCGAAATGAATAAGATAGCTGTAATGTAGTTTTAATTTGAGTAAAATTTAGCAATACTTCTATTATTTACTTTTAATTTTTTTAAGGGTTGCATTCTCTACCTATTACCTGTATTGGCATAATGTATTGTATAAGGCTGCTGGGTTGCAAAGCAAATAAATGATGTAAACTAGTCACACTATGGTGCCCAAGAGATGGCACTAGCAGGCAAGGACATCCAATCCGAAGGAGGGACGACAATATCAGACTAACCTTGGGACCATACTGGACAAGAGTCGCTGAAGATAGACCACAGTGGAGACAGTTGGAGGAGTCCTATGCCTAAAGGCACACTGAGCTGAGGGACATTTTATAGCAATACTAACCAGAATACATTCAACCAAAACTCACTCAGAATAAAAGGCTAATAATAATTGTATAAGGCCAAGTAGCCCATGTGGTGGCCCTGTTATCAGAGTTTTTAAACCGCCTGAAGATTACATTATTTGATATTATCATTACAAACGGGACCTACAAAATGTGACATCTAAGCTATGGCATTGCTCAATTGTAAATACCACCTGCGGTCACCCATCCGAAGACTGACTGTCCCAAATGTTGCTTAACTTTGGCGATCACAAACTTACATCACTGAAACTTGTGCAAACATTCAATACTAAATCGAATGGCACTCACAATGATTTCAACTTGCAAGTAAATAAAATCGCATAAACAAATATTATGCAAAAAAAAACAATAAAGTGCTTGACATAGGCACCCATATGCTGCTAAATAAATAGTTAAGTCAGAAAATATAAAACACTAAATGAAAAAAAACTTAAACTAAATTAAAAAACACACAAAAATTAGTCGAAAAACCTTTAACAGAACCCTCTGTTAGAACATAGCCAAAAATCACTATTGCTATGCAAAATGGCAATACTCAGCTTTTGGGTAAATGAGATGACGGCATTGTGTTCATGAGTATACCCTTGAACTTGCATATCAATTAGGGTACAATTTTATTTATAAGAAGATATAAAGAACTACCTACGGAATCTTGCTTCTCTTTACTAAAAGTTGAAAAATTGTATAATTATACCTAGCATTTTTGTACAGACAGACTTGTAGTAGGCCTGGTCTGTAGTAGGTTTCTCCACGAAATGGAGTAGGTACTCAAGCATTTCTCCTCAATGATTAAAGCGCAGAACTTTTTACTGAGTAGGTACCTAGTCTGATTTTGATAGTTCTTTTTTTATTGAAAATAAATTCTTGATTAATATCTCTTTTTTTACCCCACTGCCAAGGAAGGGTATAGTTTTAGTTGGTAAGTAAGTTCCTATAGGCCGGGAGGCTAGCCTTGGTGTAAGAGTTTTTAGGCTGCCTGAAGGCTTCTGAGATGGCTAAATGGTTAAAGCACCGGGACCTACAATTTTACGGGACATTCGAGCCACGGTAGCGCTCAGTTGGAAAATGCCACCCGCGGTCACCCATCCAAATACTGACCGTGCAGAATGTTGCTTAATATCGGTGATCGCTGACAAACACCTAGTCAAACTATGTTATTAATAATCCTTACTAATATTATCTGAGAGGGTGTTTGTTGCTGTTTCATGCAGCAACAGAGGAACAGATTGATTGACTTGATTTTTGGTATGACTTTAATTTAAGGCTGGAGAGTATTGTAGGCTATTATTCAACTCGAAAAAATAAAAGGTTCCTATAGAATAACACAAAAATATCAAGAGGACAAAACTGTGGGCAAAAGCTAGTAGTTTTTTTTTGTCTAATCCGTTAATTTTACACAAGGAATATTGTGGTCTTTGGATTTTCCGGTGGCTAATTGATTATTTTAAATGGTTGTTAACACTAGTATAGATTTTTTTGCAGTTAAATAGTAAAAAATAACCATTTTGATAATGCACTGTGCTGTAAATATCATGATAGAAGTCGCTTCCCAGTCTGTCCCTATGTATGGTTGGATCTATAAAACTATGCAACGGATTTTGATGCTGTTTTTTTTATAGATAGTGATTTCTTTAAAACTATGCAACGGATTTTGATGCTGGTTTTTTTATAGATAGAGTGATTCAAGATGAAGGTTTATATCCTACTAATATTACAAACGCGAAAGTTTGTGAGGATGGATGGATGTATGGATGTTTGTTACTCTTTCACGCAAAAACTTCTGAATGGATTGCGATGAAACTTTGCAATAATATAGCTTATAAATATCAGAATAACATATAGGCTATAAATTATAATGATATATTGCGTATGCGGGCGAAGCCGCGGGTAAAAACTAGTGTATAATACACCAGGGCAGGTATTCTATTTTTAAAATGTTTTGAAGTTTCAGATGATAGATAATATTTTGATTTTTAGGAAAAATTGAGTAGTTTTACCTACCATAGCTATACCAATTTTTGGAAATCAACACATGGTACAAAACAGTCAGGAAGAAATGAAATAAGATGTTATTAGATAGAAGATACCATCACCTTATGCCAAATAAATTAACACACAAGTGCTAAACTGGCAGTCTATCCTGCTAAATATTTGTGTGATTTCAGTCAAGACAGTTTTAATATTTTTAGATACCTAGCACGCAATATCTTTGTAAATTACCTATATCCTGTGGTATTCTGACGTATAAGCATTACTATTGCAAAGTTTCTTATCACTTTATTCAGTTGTTATTCCGTGAAAGAGTAACAAACATCCATACATAGAAACTTTCGCGTTTATAATATTACAAGATTATTTTTTGCAAAAATTAGCATGACCGACTTCAGCCGTGTACAGAATTCACGAATACTCGTATTTCGCACGGATCGATGTAACATTTTTCACATTATTGTTGATTTATCAAAATTGGCTCAGCCAATTGCGATAAAATTTAAATAGGACCAATTTCGAAGTATACTCTTTCCAATAAAAAAATAATTATTAAAATCGGACTACTACGAAAAATATACGCGTCGAATTGTATACCTCCTCCGGTGGTTCGTTGGTCAAAAATTAAATATTATTACATTAATATTAAATATTTTTTAACAAATAATGTTTTTTATAAACTGGGTGAGAGCTATGAAATTAAATGATGATTCTTTTGATGATTAATACAATAATGTTTGACATTTGACATTGATTCTATATTTCTATATTTTCATGCAACTCCATACATTTAGAAAACTTCCACTACAAAACAAATTTTGTATGTAATTTTATTTTTGTGATTTCCTATGACGTATCGCTGATGTATAGTTTGATTTTTGTTATTATTTTATTTTCTATTGATTATTATTGTTTATGGTTAAACTATAGCCGTCCGGTACCCGCAGGGAGGGGGGAGGAGGGGTGGGGGAGGGGGTGGGGGGAGAGGGGAAGCCCCCCCTGCAATCCCCTCCCGCCGGAGGCCCTTAGTTTTTGAGTAATATTTTTTTTAGTACTTAACCTCACTTTCGGCTACATCAGTATTTTTAACCTATTTTTTGTTTCACACGTAATCTATCAAGGCGGTTCACTTCTGGCACTTCGCCGGCCGCTGCCGCGGCACGCTCGCTTCGCTCGCTCGGCTCGTGCGTTGTTTGTCATGTTCTAACCTAACCTATTTTGTGTTTCACACCTAATCTATCAAGGCGGTTCACTTCTGGCACTTCGCCGGCCGCTGCCGCGGCACGCTCGCTTCGCTCGCTCGGCTCGTGCGTTTGTCATGTTCTAACCTAACCTAACCTATGTTTTGTTTCACACCTAATGTATCAAGGCGGTTCACTTCTGGCACTTCGCCGGCCGCTGCCGCGGCACGCTCGCTTCGCTCGCTCGGCTCGTGCGTTGTTTGTCATGTTCTAACCTAACCTATGTTTTGTTTCACACCTGATCTATCAAGGCGGTTCGCTTCTGGCACTTCCAAAGTCGTAACAAAAATCGAAAAACAAAAAAGCATACATTCACGAAACTGCGAGATAAACGGAATAAATGGATGACAGTCCATCTGTCAGTAAGACAAAATACCGGCTTTTTTTGCTTGTAATACGTTTCGTTTCACTCAGTTTGACAACTTATTGCATAATATTGTACCATTTTCTCAACATTGCGTTCCATTTCACATGTTTTTATTAAATTTTAATTTAATCATAATTAATTTAAACTACGCCTCCGGCAAAAAAAAAATGCTGGAAGAGCTTCAGGTGGACTCCAATGATACCCATACACTCACACCTTCATCAAAATCAGGTACCGGACGGCTATAGCCAACCCTTGTTTATTATTAAGAATATTTAAATTACAAAGTTTCTATATTTTAATTTTGTAAACTGACTTGCCATGTATGACTGACATGTTATAGGTAAATGACCAATAAATAATCTGAATCTGAATAATATAGGTAGGTATGCGGAAAATACTCGAGACTATAAAGTCAAAACAAAATGCATTCAATAATAAAGTAAATTAAAATTACGCTTCGAAATTACCTATGTCAGAAAATCGCAACGCAAATTTTTAGACTTTATTATTCATATTACGCGCGCTTTTTTGTGTACCATGTCGTGCCTGGCACTATACGCGCACAGTATTTCTATTTAGCCATATGGCCGCAAAAAACAATAAAACCTTATTACAGTTATTTCAATTTGCTACCACATAGCTGGATAGCCACTACGCATGGTTCAATAAAAAAAGCGAAGGCCTATTTAGGCCACTCACCTCGATCAAGTCGACATTGAGTCAAACAAACAGCTTGCGAAAAAAATCCTTGAAAGTTTTTTGTCAAAACACTGTAAAACCACCGCAATCCAGTTAAATACCACTATAGAAATCACATAGGAAGCGCGTATCGCGTGGTCGCGGTTACGGACACGGTTCTAGGAAAATGTGGCTGTTTTATTTTGCAAAAATATTTCGCGACGCGAAATCGCGCAGGACTGCGCAGGCGGACGAGTGATAATTGATTGCGTAGGAGGCGCGGCGCGCGCGCGGGGTGAACAAGGTGCTGCCAGATGCCTAACTAAAATCTCCTCAAAGTAAGTTGTAAAAATTCAATTTCAAAATGCATCCATTTTTCAACAAATGATAATCGCCATAACTTCGCCAGTAGATCGAGCGAATATTTTTATGACACACGATCAGATAGTATTCATGAACTTATACTGACAAGGTATTACTTTACAAAGTTTTACGATTAATGATGGAACGTTGTTGTTGTTGCTTTATTTAAGAGGCAAAATTAAATATAAAATCATTGTAAGCAACTTTTATTGTAAAAGCTTCATACTACTTGTATGTGCCTTAACCGTTAACCTATTGCCATTTCAACTTACTAATCAGAAGAAATATTTCTTCTTTATTAACCAACTTCCAAAAAGGAGGAGGTTCGATGTTCGTCTGTATGTTTTATTTATATGTTCATCAGTATTTCCGCAAATAGTGAAACAAATAAAAAAAAATCTTGTTTAATTCGAAAGAGTATACTCCTTAAATAAAATAAAAATAGCCTCTAATTCCATTATTACAAAATTTATTAAGTATGTCAAAAAATTGTTTACAATAAAATTACAATATTATAACTAATTACATGTTAAAAAGAAAAATATATATATATTATTCAATTATTATTTAATTAGTTAATAATAGAGTCATAGCAAAATTTAGACATTTCAGCTTTTTCTTCTGGGATCATCCAGTTTTGGATGTAGGCCTCCTCTAACTCTTGCTATTTGTTCCTGTTTTGGGCAGTGCGGGTTCGTATTTTGCCTGCCACTGCCTCAATATCAACTTTCCATCTTCTATGTGGTCATCCTTTACATCTTTTTTGGTCTCTCGGTATCCAGTGTAGTATTCTTTCACTTCAGCGGTTGTCTTTTACTCTTGCAGTATGTCCGGCCCATTTCTATTTAAATTTTGCAGCTGCACGGAGAGCATCTATTATTTTAGTCTTTTGTCTGATAGCTCTGCTGTTCACTTTGTAGCTCAGTTATAAGCCCAGCATGCTTCGATCTGCAGCTCTTTGGAAAGTTCCTATATTCGTTTTTAAATCTTTGGTAGGAGCCCACGTTTGGCATCCATACAACAGAGTGGGAAGAACATTTGATTCAAATACTTTCTTTTTGATAGTGATGGGTAAGTTGCTTTTGAAGATTTTTTTATTTTTCCAATACTTTTTCCAAGCTAATGATTTTTTTTTCTGTTCTGTCGGTTAAATTGATATTTTGACCTAAGTACGAGTAACTCTCTACATAATCTATCGTTTTGTTGTCTAATTTTAATGGCATTTTTTGTCATTGGTTATAGCTTTTGTTTTTTCTATATTAATTATCTCCAGACCTCATGTTTTGCTTTCATTGTTGAGGGTTTTTAGCATCTCTTGTGGTTGATTGTGGCTCTCTGATATTAAAACAATGTTATCTGCAAAGCGTAGGTGGGTAATATATCCGTTTATGTTGATACCATATACACTCCAATCCAGCCTTCGAAAAATCCGTTCTACCAGAGCTACAAATATTTAAGGTGAGAATGAATCGCCCTGCCGGACGACTTTCTCTATGAATAATGTTTCTCTGATGGTTTCTAACTTGTGTTAGGAAAACCGAGGACTCAATGCAGTAGAAACACCAATATTATTACAACGAAACTTTGCAGATTTATTTCTTCCATTACAGTATTCTTGAAGGTCTAAAAAATAACTAATCTAGACTTGTTCGCCACTCCGACGGCTCGACTAGAATGGTCTCCAAAAACCATGCCAGTGTCTGACCACGATGATATAAAAAGATCCGCCCACTTCCTCTTTAATTAACCAACCACCGCCAGTTTCTTGCTGCATTTACTTATTAAAAGTCTGTGGTTGACTACCGCCTTCGAACTGTAGTTTTCGTCCAAAAACCACACATTTAGAATATGCAATTTTTGAACAAAACCCAACACTTGATTTAGCACTGCAGTTTGTATAGATATTTCTTAGTATGGATATGTATTTGTCCTCTATTCCTTGTTCCTGCAATGTTTGCCATATCGTAGAGTACTTTATGGAGTCAAATGCTTTACTGTAAGCAATAAATTATTTATCATACTCCAGGTACTTTTCAATTATTTGTGCCAGAGTAAAGATGTGATCGATGGTAGAAAATCCTTTTCTGAAGCCAGCCTGCTCCCTGGGCTGGTTTTCTTCTATTTGTTTTTCAATTCTTGTTTGTATTAAGGATGTAAAAATCTTGTATAGTGTGGGCAAGAAGCTAATAGGTCTATAGTTATTAATTTCTTTAGGATCACCCTTCTTGCATAGTAAGGACATGTTTTTCATGAATCTGGTATGTGCTCTTGTAATCATATTTTGTTGTATAATTTGGTCAAAATATGATATATGGGTTCATCGAAAGCTTTAACTACAATATCATTTGTAATACCATCGTACCCTGGGCTTTAGTTAGTTTTCAATTATTTGATAACACTTCTAATCTCTGACTGTAAAAACATCCTACTATTGTCAGGCTGCGCTGGCTTCTCATAATAATTTTGTTTCACACTTTGTTTGTGAATGCAGTTACTATCATTTTTGTATAAGTTTTCATAAAATTTAGTAGCTATTTTGAGTAGTTCTTTACGAGATGGTGCAGTATCATCATTTTTTGCCTTAAGTAAGCTATCCACTTTTTAACTGAGTCTAATTTGTGGAATGCTCTTTTTGTTGAGCCTGAATTTTTGACTTCTTGCTGGATTATTATTGATTCAGTGTTTATTATAATTTTCTTTTTTGCTTGTCTTCCTGTGTAGAACACGTAGTCTTTTTCTCTGTTCATAGAACATATGAATCTATCTTTTTTAAAGTTTCTCTTTCATTTATTAGTTTTAGTACATCTTCTGTTATTATATCGGAGTATTTACTATTTTTTAGTCTTGCTGGAAGTTGGGTATACTCCTTAGGTGGTTCTATTTAAGTTTTATCGAAACCAGCTGTAATGTTTTTGAAAAATCAGCAATAATGGGAATATTTTATACACCAATTCGAGCGAACTATTCGAATTCTATACACGGTGGAAGTCGGTTTTGCCAGTTTTTTGTGAAAAATAATTATTTTCAAATTTGGTTTCGCAGAAATTCTTCGTAATTTGCCCTTTCCATAACTATTTAAGTAAGTTGGTATCGGTCGTCGAGTCTAGATGATGGATATATATATCGGATAGATAGCCCTAGGTGGTGTTTTTCAGTAAGCCCAGATTCTAGCGCCTAAAGCTCTCTTACTAAACGAGACTAAACGAAACTCTCAACTGAGACCTATATTTTTTAGTGCCATCCTCGCCGCAACAGAGCTCAGTATCAAATTCTCCCGCACTCACGGTCAGACTGACCGTGCCGAACGTTTCTTAAATTCAGTTATAGCTAAAAACACCTTGTCTAACTAAGTTCAATAATTATGTTATATTATGAGCGTTACTCACTCACTGCTACTTCATAACTTGTTGTAAATTGTAATAAAGTCAGGGAAACATTAAAACTTAGCAACATTAATCTACCTGTCAATTTAATTGTATTGTGCGTCTGTGTGCGTCGCACTTCATTGGAATTGAAATAAGAGAGACGGCACAACAACAAAGTAAGACGAGAGACAGAGATAGATCTGTAAACCACAATCATCCATGATGTACCCAGAATAGAATCTATGCAATACATTGCAACTCCATTCAAAATCAAACACCTCACCATTAAAAGCGCTACTATCGTTTTTTTTTAAAGAATTTACTACCACGTAGTTTAGTTCCTACTTTGACCACAATCCAAAAATAAGTTTGGCAAAGTATCATTTAAAAAGTTTAAAGGCAAAACTTATTTGTTTTATTATTTTCGATACTTTTCAGTTCCTAATTGTAAAATTTTAATCGTGGCTCAGAAAACACCTGTATTGAGTATTGGAATGAAGAAAAATTTTATTACTTACTTACCTACCTATCTAATATTTTTACAAGCTTTAATTTAACTTGCAATGTATGAATGTATGTAAGTACCCTGGAGCCTTCGATATGCTCGAAGCCTGGAGCCGATCTGATGATGGAGTCGGAAGGTGGCCATAGGAACTCCTGTACTAAACAAGATATGTTCGGCTCGTTTTACTTGTTTTGGCTAGACTATGCTGCTATATGATATCCAGGATCTCAAAAGCTTGTTTTGAAAAAGGTATATTTTATTAGTTCTCTAAAATTATTTTGTTGTAGTAGGTTAAAAAATATATTTCTGCAATAAATAACGTAGGTATTACATTTGAAAGCAATAAAACCAGAAAACATTTTCTGTCCAGTTTTATTAGCTGTGTTCTGAATAAAGCACATATATAAAAATAATAAAAATGTTATTTCTTATGGTGTTGGGTGAGCAATCTAAAAAATAATAAATAAAATAGTCGTCGTCGATTGTTTAGCCATAAGACGTCCACTGCTGAACATAGGTTTCCCATATACCTAGATCTCTAATAAGACCAGTTGGAAGCGGCTTGCATCCATCGCGATCCTGCGGTCTTAATAAGGTCATCCCTCCATCATGTGGGTGGATGTCATACGCTGCGCCTGCCAGGACGTGGTCTCCACTCGAGAAATTTTCATACCATCGGTCATCACTCTTTCGTGCTTTGTGCCCTGCCCACTAATTTCAACTTGCCAATCCGCTGGGCTATGTTGGCGGGCTGCAGGTAATAAAACAGTAGGTAACAATAAGTGAATTATTATTTTTTTTTGCAAAAAATAGCACGCTGCATGAACGACTTCACCCGTGTACAGAATTCGCGAATATTTCGCACGGATCGATGTAGCATTTTTCACGTTATTGTTGATTTATCAAAAATGGTTCAGCTGATTTCGATAAAATTGAAATGGGACCAATTTCGTAGTATACTCTTTTCAATAAAAAAAGAATTATTGAAATCGGACTACTATGAAAAACGTTATGCTTATAAAAATATATAAAAAATACGCGTCGAATTGCTTGTACTTCCTCCGGTGGTTCGTCGGTCAAAAATCAATAGTGGGCACGGCATACTGACTAGATGGGGAATTCCTCGTGGACCAACTGCTTTCGCACAACTAGTTGTGCGATCAGGAATATTAAGTATTTTAAAATGTTTCCTGAAGGCACAGATTCAATTTTCAATTTCAAAATATCTTTATTTACACTTAAATAATTACATATGTACAAATACCAGTGTTCATTATATCCTAGTATTACAAAGAAATATGCTATTATAATGTTGTTTTGCAAACACTTGATTCGTTCAAAACTTAAGAAAATGTGCATAACAAGATAATTATATAAACTAAATAAAACTATACAAAAACTATACTAAACTACTTATATTACATTTTTGTAAGCTTTTAGAAGAAGCATTACATTTTAAAATTGTGTTTTGGGTTCAGGAAAAAAATTACCTTAATGAGGGTAGGTATTACAAATATTCTAATAATCGCTCGAAGTCGGCGGTCCACAGCTAGCAACAGGCACAATGTACCTGCAGTGTTGGTATGTCGCACAAAAGCGTGCGCGGGCCGCAGCCGCGCGGCACAGATTGGAGTTAATAAAACTCCTCGAATCCATGATCAACCAGTCGAGACCACGTACGTAGGTAGGTACTTGTAGCTTGAATAAAAAATGTTGTTTATGAAGTCAGCTACAGGACCCCTCGTTTCACGCATTTTCTTTAAAAATTATAGCCTATGTGTTATTCTGATGTATAAGCATTACTATTGCAAAGTTCCATCTCAATCCGTTCGGTAGTTTTTGCGTGAAAGAGGAACAAACATCAATGCATACAAACTTTCGCGTTTATTGTTAGTTGCGCCCCGCGACGTTACCCGCGTTAGTTCGAGATAAAAAGTAGCCTATGTGTTAATCCAAGGTCTAAGCTACCTCCATACCAAATTTCTTTTTAATCTGTTCAACCGTTTGTTCGTGAAAGAGTAACAAACATCCATACATACTCACAAACTTTCGCATCTATAATATTAGTAGGATTTGTTTGGCCTACGAGTATACTGTACCATTCGTTAATGTTTTCCAGGATTTTGCGTAACATTCCAATGTGAAGCGTACGTGCTTCTCCAGGTACGAAGGCACGACGACAACCACTCTAACGTCGACGCACTCATACATAAGACGGTGCCTTCGGAGCGGGTCGACAATTTCGCTCGCAACTTTCGGAAGAAGGATGATGGTAAGCGCTATGCAACAATGGAGTATCCGCATTCTCGCAAGGCGACACAAGCACTGCAGCTTGTGACTAACTTCACATTCGCCGACTTGTATCTTAGGTACAAGTCAGCCATGGAGGAGACTGGAGAGCGCATGGGCCCCGTTTTTGTTGAAACAATAGGTCACCGATTTTAAGCGGGGGGAGAGGTAAGCTCCGCTGGCTGTAATTGGCTGACGCCAAAATGACGCACTTCTTGTAGTGGTGCCAAAAATGTTACTAGCAAAATATCGATATCGATATTTTAGACTTGGTTCTACTTTGAATAAAATATCGTATCGCAACAACACATCTTTTTAACTATTGACACGATACTGGATCAAAATATATCGTATCGAAACCACACAATCGTATCGTCTCAACAAAAAGCGGCTTTAGAAAATATTATTTCTGTGTACTTTGCCACTTACAGTTTGGACGACGTAAATGAGTATTGTTTATGTACCTAAAAGAATAAACTTTGAATACGATACCGGATCAATCCAAAATATCGTATCGAAACAAGCGGATCGATACCTGGATCGATACACTGCGATGCGATCCATTGCAATCCTAAGTATCGATACAAAGCACCTGGATCGAGCATCCCTAATCGGTTGTCAACTAAAGCGCCTATCGATGGTGAGCGAGGCCGCCCCGCGCACTCTCTCCACTGGTTAATATGCTCCTTGAAGTCAGCGGATGTGAAGTCAGCTACAAGTTGCGCTGCTCGTGTCGCCTCGTAAAGAGTGTGGACCCTTTTTGTCACCAGATTCGCGGTGGTGTATGGTTTCTAATGTACCTGTGTTGACGCACCGGACAGACCTTCCTGTGATTTCAGAGCGAAACACCTTTCAAGAAACAGAAGGACAGAAACCCGAGTACAAGCCATCATCACGCGTGGTCCGCCAGACCCCGCCCCGTCAGGCCAGGGAGTCCCAGGAGCCCACCATATGGGACGTCATATCTGTTGTGGGCCAGCAGTTTGTCAAGCCTTCGGGGCCCCAGTTCAAAGCCAAACCGGAGGGATCCTACTGTAAGAACCCAGTAATTTGGCATTGTGTAACTACTCTCCACTTACTATGTCTCGACACAGGAATCCTCGCGCAGTTGTTCAGTGAGTTTTATTCAGGATTTGGGTAATCCGTAGCTTGCAGCTTACATCACAGCTGCTAAGAAGTTTTATTCGACCTGTAGTGGCTCGAGCCAACTTGAACGAGCGACGGACTTCTCCACTCTACTCTGAAATAGATTCTATCAGTAGGTGGCAAAATATCCAAATGACCTGAAAATGTGTAAGTGAAATAAAAAAAAAAATAAGCATTGCATGCGTGCCCCAAGCATTCATGCTCGCCATCGAAGGCTCCTTCTTGCGGCGGCATCATGTGCCGGGTCGTCGAGATCCCTCAAATATGGTCGAGGAGAGCGATGGCTGGCACATGTGTCACACTCGTGATCGGGTGCTGCTTGCGGTTCGCCGGTCTGCTCGTGTTATTCACGCTGTGCACCGACTAAATAACTGAGGCTAAGATTTAACTATGTACTAACTCTCTTTGCACAGTAAAATAAAATGTTTTTAGTTAACAAAGGGCACAGATCGGAGTCTGTGGTTAGTTAATTCTAGATAAAAAAAAATGGCAGCCTAACTGATTACAGTAAACTTCTGAACTAATACTACGTAGTATTATTAAATCTTCTTTGCTAATACTCACAGTCACGGCTCAAAATAATACACTAGTTCGGCCTCGCCCTTAAGTGTTAATAACTAAAGTAGGTATGGCCCAGGTTAGACCAGAACAAGGTATTGATTTAGTTTCATATTATTTATACTTTTCAGATCTTGAATCAGCTAAGCAAAGCGGCCAGCCGCCCGTCTACCAACTGCATTCGGAGACAATAATCTCCGCGTTAAACGAGATCCTCTCCTCCAGAACTGTTACCAGATACGTGGAGAACCTGAGCAGGAAGGCCGCGGCGGCGTACCAGGCCGTGAAGCACGACTTACAACCTTATGCTGCCAAGTTACAGCATAAACTGCGAAAGTTCGGAATAGACGTGACGAAAGAATAAGAATTCATCTTTTTCTTACCTCATACAAATCCTTATAATCACGGGCCTCGGCCTATACAGGCCGAATAATACTGAATGGCTTCAGTGAAGATAGTTCTAGGCCGAATTTTAGACCAAATAAAAAAACCGGGCAAGTGCGAATCAGGCTCGCACACCGAGGGTTCCGTACAAATCCAGAAAATTTCACAAAATTGGGAAGTAAGTTGATAGAATCTCTAAACTGTACTGTACTGTACCAGCCTTTTTAATAGTCCACTGCAAGACGTAGGCCTACCCACGAAGGGTGTTTGGGCCATATCCACCACGCTGGCCCAGTGCGGGTTGGTAGATTCACATACGCCATCGAATTTCTTCTACGGACGTATGCAGGTTGCCTCACGATGTTTTCCTTCACAGAAAAGCCAGTGATGTGAAATTCCGTACATAAATTCTAAAGAACTCATTGGTACGGGACCGGGGGTTTGAACCCACGACCTCACGATTGTAAGGCGGGTGTCACTACCTCTTGACCACCACGGCTATACCTTACCTTATACAAATCCTTATAATCACGGGCCTCGGCCTGTACAGGTCGAATCAAACTGAATGGCTTCAGTGAAGATAGTTCTAGGCCGAATCCTCAGGCCAAATAAAAAACCGGGCAAGTGCGAGTCAGGCTCGCACACCGAGGGTTCCGTACAAATCCAGAAATTTCACAAAATTGGGAAGTAAGTTGTTAAAATCTCTATACTGTACTGTACCAGCCTTTTTAATAGTCCACTGCAGGACGTAGGCCTACCCACGAAGGGTGTTTGGGCCATATCCACCACGCTGGCCCAGTGCGGGTTGGTAGATTCACATACGCCATCGAATTTCTTCTACGGACGTATGCAGGTTGCCTCACGATGTTTTCCTTCACCGAAAAGCCAGTGATGTGAAATCCCGTACATAAATTCTAAAGAACTCATTGGTACGGGACCGGGATTTGAACCCACGACCTCACGATTGTAAGGCGGGTGTCACTACCTCTTGACCACCACGGCTATACCTTACCTTATACAAATCCTTATAATCACGGGCCTCGGCCTGTACAGGCCGAATCAAACTGAATGGCTTCAGTGAAGATAGTTCTAGGCCGAATCCTCAGGCCAAATAAAAAACCGGGCAAGTGCGAGTCAGGCTCACACACCGAGGGTTCCGTACAAATCCAGAAAATTTCACAAAATTGGGAAGTAAGTTGTTAAAATCTCTATACTGTACTGTACCAGCCTTTTTAATAGTCCACTGCAGGACGTAGGCCTACCCACGAAGGGTGATTGGGCCATATCCACCACGCTGGCCCAGTGCGGGTTGGTGGATTCACATACGCCATCGAATTTCTTGTACGGACGTATGCAGGTTGCCTCACGATGTTTTCCTTCACCGAAATGCCAGTGGTGTGAAATTCCGTACATAAATTCCAAAGAACTCATTGGTACGGGACCGGGGATTCGAACCCACGACCTCACGATTGTAAGCAGGTGGCACTACCTCTTGACCACCACGGCTATTAACATCTCTATACTATAACCATCGATTAAAAAGTTTTTTTTTTTTTTTCACTTTTCTCGTCATGCATCGAAAACAACACATTGTTAAAATAATTAAAGACCTGTTTAGCGTGTGCTAATGAAGTTATTTTATATGATACCTTACATGATACGATTTACTTACTTTGAATTTTGAACCCATATTTTATGAATTTTGAGGTCCTATTTTTTTGTGATTTAAATAAAAATGTAGTTTTCAGATTTATTCCTATATGTGTACTCTGAGACGATGCTTCTGGACAAATTTCATAGTTATATGTCAACGGGAAGTACCCTGTAGGTTTTGATTTTTGTGAGTGTCAAAATATGCGGTTTTTACGACATAAACGGCTCTAACTTTTTTAAACGATAACGGAGAAGTTTTTTTTTACACAACTGCAAGAGACCGTATATACGTATACATACAGTTTAAATTTCAACTCGATATTTTTACGCGTTCCTGAGAAAAGAGTCTTGACATACACACAAACGGACAACAAAGTGATCCTATTGTTCCCCACGAGCGCGTCTGCCCGAGGGAACCTAAATGCTGGTGTGGAGCTTGGTGTTTTTCGTCTAAGGGAAACCACAGGATCACCGAAATCAAAAACCCTTTTCATTTTCATATACCACACTGTTTTTCTTGACAAGACAGCGTCAAGCGCGAATCGTACTAATAATTTTTAATTTGGAATGTTTTGCCGAAAGAGTTTGCCAAATAAATAAAGAAGATCGTAATAGGTGCAGCCGTCGTGCACACCTATAAGGGTTCCGTTTTTTCCATTTGAGGTACGGAACCCTAAAAAATTAAGAAATTGATGAATCCTAAGCGTGTTTTTTAGTTCTTTTTAATCTATATTTATTTTTAATGTCTCTTTATAATTCTAATTCATGCCATATTAAATCAGTGCATCTCTTTCTTTCATTTCTCGATCGACCACATTATCCCTCTATTAACTCTGTGATTGAGACAGATGTCTAGTCAAAGGGTACAGGTGTGACACGCGAAAAGAATACTGAAAATTAAAGACCTTGAGTTGTACTAAATTGTAGCTAAATAAAAGCTGGAAATTTCATTTAAAAAAAGTTTATTAAAAATAATCTTTAGGTAAGCTTATGTAGGTACTTTGTACAAGTCTTAGGCCGGTCGCAAACGGGCGTCTCTACAGCCACTAACGCAGACGTTATTCATTTTATTTTAGACCGAGTCAAATATATTGGCGGGTTTGAAGCGAGCTTCACTCGGGATCGGGCTAGCCGCAGCTTGAAGCTTACATCACAGCCGACAAGATGTTTCATTCGGCCTATTACAAATTGTTATTCAATGATGGCGTTTTATTTGGCACATTTTAATTAAAATCAATCAATTATTAGAATCACATACATAATCATGACACGCGTGGATTTTGCGTGCTATACAAGACGACCGTACGCGATTGTACTCCATCTTGATAAAGATCGCCAAATGCGATCGAAACTATAGTAAAATTGCAGCCTGCCAAAAAAAAACTACGCGTGAGTTACACCTGTGTTTTGTTCTAGTAAAATTATTGTTATTTTTTTTTAGTTTTACTTAAGTCTTCGATGTGTAAGTTAGCGCTAAGGCAGCCATGTAACGCTTAACGTTGATGTGACAACGTTTTAACACATTAAACCGTTGGCCACATCTAAGCAATGGCTTTATTAGTGCGCTAATCCAAGGATAATACGGAGTGGAGCAATAGTATAACAAAAATCTATGATAAAAGTCGGTATAGACCGAATCATACAAGTCGGCCGATGTGAAGAATGCGCAATATCCAATCGTGACTGAAGCAGCGCAGCTAATAGCTAACTTCACATATGGCGACTTATATGATTCGGCCTAAACTATATGTCGCTTCAAGTAAAAAGAACGCCGGAGTGTCAAGCTCCAAGGAGTTCACTTCAAGAAACAAGGAATTTAAACTCCTATTACACACGTCATAGGAGTTAAACCTCCAAACCGCAGTTAAAGCTGCGTACTAGGAGATTAACTCCTAACAACTATGCAATAGGAATTAAATTTCCTTGCACGTAGCTTGAAGCTCCAGCGTTCTTTTTATACGACGCGACCTGTGGCGTTTGTAGCTGTGGAGGAACGCACGTCTGCGTTGGCACTTAGTTATTTAATCAACACGATTCAGGCCAATTCTTAATTGCTTAAAACTAGGATTGGATCCATGTTACTGTGTAGGCCAATCAAATTTCTTGTAGTTAATAGCTAACATCACAGGCGAGAAGATGTTTGATTCTTCCTAAAATAGATCGCCCAACTTTTATACTAAGTTTAATAGTGACCCTATTTGACCACTGTAGCCCCAGACAAAATAAAAAAATCAAGACAGAACGTTGAGGAACAAACGAGTGAGGCCGAGAAAGTTACGCCTCGCCGTGTACAAATACAAATAATTAATTGGTAACTAGTTTTTACCCGCGGCTTCGCCCGCATATTATCGCATCATTATAATTTATAGCCTATGTGTTATTCTTATATATAAGCTATATTATTGCAAAGTTTCATCTCAATTCGTTCAGTAGTTTTTGCGTGGAGTCACAAAACATCCACCCATCCTCACAAACTTTCGCGTTTATAATATTAGTAGGAGTAATTATTAGATGTCAAATCCTACTAATATTACAAACGCGAAAGTTTGTGAGGATGGATGGATGGATGGATGGATGGATGCATGTATGGATGTTTGTTACTCTTTCACGCAAAAACTACTGAACGGATTGAGATGAAACTTTGCAATAATATAGCTTATATATCAGAATAACACATAATTATAATGATGTTATGTCAAAAATCAAAATATCATGCGGGCGAAGCCGCGGGTAAAAACTAGTTTAAAAATATAAGTATAAATATACAGAAACAAATACGTACAATGAAACGACGCCTTGGATTATCAGTCGAACTGTGTCGGCGCAACAGCGACGCACTCACACAAGTATATTAAACCGACCTCACACGACTGTTCAACGACGTTCTCTCTTGATTTTTTTATTTGCTCTGAGACTGTAGCATAATAAAAACATGACTAATGACTCTTGGACGCACATTATAGAATCTTAATACTATAAAACTTAAAACTAAATACTTTGGACCAGAATCGCTATTTGTGATATTTTCACGTCGAATTTTTTTATCTATACTAGCTAATACTAATTAAATCTCTAAAAAACCGGACATATTCCAGCCAAGATGTTTTACTCATCATGGCCAAATTTTACTATGGGACTAACTCGAAATCATGAAAAAATCAGCTGCGTTATAGAATGATCCTTTTCGATAAGAAAAATCAATCAATATACGTCCCATAGTAAACATTGTTGACATAACCCAGCTTAGCAAGTTGAATTTGCAGTGGGTAGGGCACATAGTTCGCAGAAAGGATGGCCGATGGGCCTGTAAATTTCTCGAATGGAGACCACGCACCGGCAAGCGCAGCCTAGGACGTCTACCGACTAGATGGGCCGGGTCATATAGTTAAACAGCAGTAGCTCGCTGGATGCAGGCCGCTTCCAACCGTAACGAAACGAACGTTTCCAGCGAACGTCCTATGGCTCAAGAAAACAGTTCAATACCCTGCGCGGCACAATACCTATAGCGCACCATATACTTACTAATTTTATTCTACAAACTAAATAAAATATCACAATCATTTGTCACTTATATCTACGTAAATTAAAAAGTTACAAACTAGAATCTAGATCAAGTTTTTTATGAGAAAAAAACTTATGAGATTTTTGAAGTGAAAATTTCTTCAGCTACATTGTGCATTTTTTGGGATGGGTAAAAAATGTTAAACTCGCGGTAGGACATGTGTAAATGATCGAAAATTCGTAAGAACGAGGGGGAGTAGACTGCTGGCGCGGCGTAATAAATAAATAAATATTTTTGAACATCTTACACACGGCCTCTGACCCCAAACTAAGCGAAGCTTAAACTAAAGTTAAATTTATTTTGATTTCTTTTATTTTAATTGAAAAGCGATGTGAGCGAAGCGTCTAGTTTTGACTTGACGATTTTGCTTTCGTCTGTCTGGATATTGACACTCCTCCACAGGTGACATTGTTCAACAAATCTTGACGAGATTTATTGTCGCCGAAATTTGATTGAGGGGTTTAATTCCTCAAAAAAGGTGAGTTTGCCGTCGCGCTATTTATCAGCAGATGTCGAAAATAAATATTTTGTGACATCTTACACACGGCCTCTGACCCCAAACTAAGCGAAGCTTGTGATATGGCTGCCAGAGACTGATATACTACATATACTTATTTTTAAATACATACTTATATAGATAGTAACTAAATAACACCCAGACACAGAGCAAACACTTACGTTAATCACATAAATATTTGCCCTGGGTGGGAATTGAACCCACGTCTCTTTGGTCCAGAAGTTAGGGTCACTAACCACTGAGCCGCCGAGGCAGTAATATACCCACTTTCTACCGCGCGGCAAAAATGTATTCATGTTCCTGCTGTTCGTTTAAACAGCGCTGGGCGCTTGTATTGTATTTTACTACTTATAATTATGATAGTACTTTTATAATGATTAATAAAGCAACTCGTGCGAAATTAATCCCTAATCCTTTTAAAAAATTCAAATGCACAACGTTAATGTTCAAGTTTTCATTTCTGCCGCCAGTCCCGGAGTGCAAAACATTGTTTTTTTTTACTAAATATGTTTGGTAGGGCGAGCAATTTTAGACAAAAAGAAAGATCTTTACAAAATTATTGAGAAAACCTTTACAACAAAAACTCATTAATGATTTTCATGTAAGTATTCGACGATATTCTGAAATAATATATATGTTTATCGTCTAAAGAAACCCTGTATAATATTTCAAGTTCAAAATTTCAAGACAATTTTTTTTAAACAACAATGGAATTTTTGCTTCAAATTTGACATCTCAACACGCATTGACATCACAAATTAGTCTATTTTATGTAGTAAAAAATAAAAAAACAAAACAAATCTTACAACTAGAATAAAGTGTACTTAAAATATATATGGAGAGTAATTGAAATAATTTTCGAAACAAAATTTATGAAAACCATTTTAACAACTGGCTGAATAACCATTGAAAAACATTAAAAAATCGTAACGAATTTTTCTAAAATTTTCTAGCTGCTAAAATGTTTTCAAATACTTTGTTTGGCAACTAAAGATTTTTTTTTGAAAGCTTAGAAAGATATTGAGACATTTTTCTTAAATCTTTTAAAATAGAATCAACAAAAAATACCAAATCTTTCGCGTACAGTCTTGTTTCTTAATACTTTTAATTTAAAACACGCTAGCTGAGACATTTTTACTTATATTTTTACTAAAAAGAAAAATAATGAAAATGAATGATCGAATCTTTCGCGAACAGTCTTATGCTTTTTAATACTTTTGAAAACATAATACTAACTTAAAAACTAAAACAAAGTAACATTTTCAAAAAACACATATTTTAAAATGTTTCATCAGAAAACAAAACCATTAATTCACCAACAAAAAACTTTCTTTCAAATTTTTCAAATTGTTTACAAAAATCAAATTTCAACAAAAAACAACATTAAGGAATGTTTTGAAAACATTAGCTTAAGAAAAAACGAATCAATAACCTAATTAAAATTTTTAAGATATCTTTTTTTCAAGTTACAAAACAAAATAATTGACATTTCGATTAATAGATAAGACAATACATAATGTTTATTTCGCTCAAAAAGTTACAGGTTTTGGAGTTAGTAAATCTTGATGATACTTAAAGTAGTGTTAGTAGGTAGGCACTTAGATTAAATTTACAAACTTCCAGAGTGGAACTCTAAATCTCACACTAGGGCGGTCCTGTGTCGGGAGATTTAGTCTCTTCCGCTTTTAGATAAGACATCTCATAATATTACCTAATGTAATGAAAAGAGTGACTTAACAATGAGTTCTTAGTATTTTACTTAAATACGATTAAGGTGGTTGCACTAGGACAGCGCGTGAATTATTTTTTTTAAATTAATCGTAAATTGACAAAAACTCACTTAGCAGCCATGAAAAGTTAATAATTACGAAGTATATACATACACATGTAATCCAAAATAGTAGTCAGTTTATGCACAAGAATGTGTATCAACTAAAAACTAAAGTGAAAATTAGTTTATGCACTTTCGTGCGTAAACTGATCACTCATTCAATTTTTAGGTTATGTTACTCGCCAACACTACCAATTCTTGGCGGCTAAGTCCGTTTTCGTAAACTTACAACGAGTAGTTAAACAGTAAATCAGAAAAATCTGACCGAGATCAACTTTAAGAAATATTTACTTAAAAATTTTCGTCATTTTATCGTATAGTTTACCTACACTTACGCTCAGCCATCCTGACGCTGGGCAGACCTCGTACCAGTCAACGTGGGCGTCAGTTACTCGTAATAAGTTCGCGATGTTTTCCATTCTCGTTGTGTTATGTCGTCGAATGTTCTGGAATATTGCTTATGTATCTGGAAAACAAAAAAAAACAACATTAAAGCTGATTATTAACATTACACGGTATACAAAAATATACTATGAGCAACACCCTACAAATCGTCAAAATAACAATGATTAATTATGTACTCAACATAATTATTAGACATAGTATTACAATAAATTAATTAAAATTCGGTACATTAGATAAAATAAAATAAAAATATTAAAAAAATTAAGATGTCAGAAATACTGTTAAAATATCATATTAATTACTAGTTTTTACCCGCGGCTTCGCCCGCATGGTATTTTGATTTATGTGCTATCCCGTAGGAACCCTTTATTTACCCAGGATAAAAAGTAGACTATGTCACTTTCCGTCTTTCAAACCAGAAGCCCTACAGCTACCTTACCACGCTTAATAATGGTGTAAAAAAAAAACGATTAGACGATTGTTCGATTCAACAGTTGTTGTTTTTGACATTTCTTAAAGCGCACTCTAGAATAGCTCGCAGATAGCAGAATTTTTCCTACTTACTTAACACTTATCGTGATATTATGAAACATTTACGCAATATCACTATAATTTATAGCCTGTGTTATTCTGATATATAAGCTATATTACTGCAAAGTTTCATCTCAATCCGTTCAGCAGTTTTTGCGTGAAAGAGTAACAAACATCCATCCATCCATCCTCACAAACTTTCACGTTTATAATATTAGTAGGTTATTATCAGAAAATACCTTACATTTCGCCGATCAGACATTAAGGTAGTCCTCATAGCAGTCGGCATAAGAGTCTGAATTGGACGTTTCGTTCACGATGTTCTCCCGATTTTTATTATGTTTCCTCCCGTCCACGTGTTCGTGGATCATACCTTCGTTGTTCGGAAGCTCTAAGTTACATGTCATACAGTTTACAGTGTATTCGTTTATCTGAAAAAAAATCTTACTTAATATTTCTAGTAGTTCTCCGAAAAGTAGATCTCGCGATACCGACAACTGAATCTTCATAACTCTCTATCTCGACACGCTCTTGACCGATTTAGTTCAAGTTTGCAAATTTTGATGGGATTTAAATACTAAACAATCTTGTCGAATGTTATCAAAATCGGTTAATAAATAGCCTTTTACACTTCGTTCACTCGGTCAATAAAATTAATAAATACCTTTCTAATCAACGCAGGGTGGTAAGATTTCTCGAACGTATTTCCTAGAGCCACCTCGTGATAGTCCGTCTCCACATGTTCTAGCACCTACAAACAAATAGACATTATATTGATCATCTCCTTATGCTACGGCTTCACCTGTATCTTAACGCATAAATTAGCGTGCTAATTAAGACATCTTACACACAGTCTCCGAAAACTAAGTCCTAAACTAAGCAAAGCTTGCACTACATATTATATACATATATTTAAACACATACTTATACAAGGTTAATAGTTATCAATTAGCTTCCTTTTAAAGGCATATTTCGTCCACAGACTACGTCGAATTATTCGTATTTATTTTCATCCATAAAAAAATTATTAAATAATTTGACCGGTCTATACATAATTAACTCTATGTAAATAGCGCGCACGTAAAACGTAAAAACAAATATTTTTACATAATTTTTAAGCTAATTGATTACCAATAATTCCTACTGTCTTAAGCGGTAATATTTAAGACTTAAGCGGTAATCTATAAGACTTAAGCGGTAATCTATAAGACTTAAGCGGTAATCTACAAGTTTAATAAGTGTAATCTCACCGCATCTTGCGTAATCTCTAACTGGCAAATGACACATTTGGTGATATTTTTAGTAGTGGTGATGCCGTGCCAGTGGTCGAAGGGAATCTTCATGACCACATTATTTTGTATGATCATCTTGTTTTTCTTGAGCGCGGTGGACTTCAACCCTTTCGCTGGTCTACTTTCTTGGGCATCTGGGGATGATAAATAATCGTCATTATCTTTTATCAACCATTTTTAACCGACTTCAAAAAAGGAGTTTTAAATTCGACTGTTTTTGGGATGTATGTCATAGGCCGAATCATACAAGTCGGCGGATGTGAAGTTATACTCTATAAAATTTAACTTGATCTCTGCGACAGCTGCCAGAAAAATCACGCCTATGAAGTCCTGAATTTCTTAATAGTACAGACAGTACCTGTCAATGTCATACTTTATGGGCATGCCGATTAGTGACGGGCGACGAATGATCGTGACCACAGAGTTTTAGATAGAGTTTTAATTAAAATATTGATAGTTTATACTGACGATATATTAAATAAAACTTAATTTTATTGTATATTTTTATTATTAATTTTATTGTATATTTGAATATCATAACATTTTTTACATGTGTAATTAAATTAAACCCAATTATATGTTACATTAGCATCGATAATAGTGAAAAACGTCGATAAATACTACCGTTACATTATTATGAGTATTTAATTAATATCATAACATTATTTACATGTGTACATACTTGATCTTAAATAATAGTAAGTAAATAAAATCCAATTTCTCACCTTCAACTACTCATTCGATTTCATTACAACATTGTTTGAAACTCGATGTTTTCCACCACTATCTCAACTCTAAAAATGTTAATCTTCTATGTCAATGTCACTGTCGCAGAGATCAAATTAAATTTTATAGAGTATAGCTACCAGCTGCGCGAAACCCAAACTATCAACTTTGTGTGTTAGCGTCAGTCAGGATCAGGATTGGATATTGTGCAGCTTGAAGCTAACTTCACATCTGCCGGTTTATTTTATTCGGCGTGTACGCGATGACTCCGCTAATTGTGAATGGATTTTGATGATTTTTTTTTTTGGTGGATCATACTTATGAAATGGGATCATTTTGAAAAATCAACAATGATATAAAAAGGACAACATCGATGATACATCGATCCATGCGAACTATTCGAATTCTGCACACGGTTAAAGTTCATTATGCCATTTTTGGCGAAAAAAATAATTATGTTCCAAATCTTGTCATTGTTAATAAAAAGTTGTTAATCCTTTTATGTCGGAAGTTAACAATAAATAATTTTCTCATCATAAACTTTGTTTTTTAAAACACTCTGTATTTCAGCGAAGTAGGTATTGTATACATCCCTTTATCGAAGTTCGTTTTTAGGGTTCCGTACCCAAATGGTAAAAACAGGACCCTATTACTAAGACTCCGATGACTATATGTCTGTCACCAGGCTGTATCTCATGAACCTTGATAGCTAGACAGCAGAAATTTTCACAGATGATGTATTTCTGTTGTCGCTAAAACAACAAACACCAAAAAAACAGAATTACATAAATATTTAAGGGGGGATTCTTACCTTTCTTAACGTCTAAGTTAGGTACGATCTGATAGGCGGCTCTAACATGGTAGTTTGGTTCATTCACATTATGATATATAGCTTCTTTCTGAGTTTCTACTACATATTCTTTTAGACCTAAAATTAAAAAAAAATCATTAAAATATATATCGGGACAATAGCTTTAAGTTTATTTTTAAATAGTGTAGTATAATTTCGAAGGACTAGGAATAGTAGTGGCAACATTCCTGGGGTAACGCTTGTGACGAACGCTGCTGATTGGTTCCAAGGAGGTTTCAAGTGCATCGCATGACTGGCCGATGGGCGGAAAAATGCGATGATGACTTGACAGATGTCACTTGTTAGTTGTAAAAGAGAGCTGGTTTGGAGAGGTTATGGCGAACTGTGATTAGAACGGCTCGAGTTGTGATTCTTGATAAAATGGTGGCAGCGTGCGTTACGCTGCGGAACGCCATGTCCTTCGCTTAAAGTTTTCTCTATAATTGTAGTCATACGTAATCTTCTGTGAAATAAACTGATTGTTCGTGACGTCGCAATTTATCTCCTCGCCCGCTTAACCCACGCCACGCCACACTGAAGTATTGTTGGGTCAGATGGTATAAAATCATTACCACATTGAATCACCATAACTGATGCGGATCCTTTTATGGATTCGACATATACATACAATAAATCACAGAGATACCAGACAGATAATGTGGTCGATCGAGAAAATCTGAATTAGATGCATCTAATTAATATGGCACGAGTTATAAAGAGACACGAAAAAGATCTTGATTTTTAGACAAGAAACGTACCGCGTACGAATACTTATTTGACAGTTTTGACAGAAGCTTCGAAGATATGCATGGAGCATTTATGTGGTTGAGAATTGCCTCTAGTGACATAAATACTTATTATAGTCTGTTTCATTAGCGTTGAGAACCTTCGACAGTATTATGTTAGCACTCGTCTTGGCGAAATGAAAACAAAAGTATCGTTTTCCATTCAATATGTATGGCTTTCGTGTCGATAACGCAGTTGCCACGTTTCTTGGTAGAGGATCAGCCTTCCTCCACTAGGATCCACAGTTAGGCTCCACTTGTGGATCCACGGATACCTTTTTCTCCTCTTAAATCCACCGTGGATTCATGGCTACTTTTTTCCACTTAAATTTACAAGTAGATTCATGGATACTTCTTTTTCCATCTAAATCCACAAGTGGATTTACGGATTTTTTTTCTGCTGCAATCACCCGCGACATTCTCGATCGACCACAATAAGACATTCTCTACCTACCCGAGATAGCTCAATGCTAGTTAGTGAAACCTTTCGAAATTACGTAAGTTCAGGTGTCTGTGCATCTTTTTCTAACACCTCTTAAATTTCATATTTAAAATGAGACAGAGTGATGTACAGTCTTGCTATTTTAGTACGGTTTCTATTACTTTAGTCCTTATTCTAAGCCCTGTACGAAGGTAATCGGTGGCACTAAACGCCATCGAAATTAGTGTGACAGATGAAGGTGATAAGAAGTTCACAGAGTCAGCTAGTAAATTTATAAATATGCTCCACCTTTGGAGTTAACGTGCATTCATGATAATACATACCTGATTTAAGTTGTTTGCGGTTTTTCTTATTAAGTATAAGATGGGCTGAGTTATAGCATTCCACGTGCCCTGACCAGTCTAGATGTAGTTTAATCTCTTTTCTTGTCATTAACTCGTTGCATATGGCACAGTGGTACATGAGGTACATCTGTAAGAAAAGCACATCATAAAAAATCGGCCAAGTTAGAGTCGGACTCGCGCACGAAGGGTTCTGTACTAACATCTATATGTTGTATGGGAGCCCTTATTTTTTATTTTAGTTTCATTACTTATTTTAAATAGACAATAGACAATTCTTTATTAAGACAAAAATAAAATTAAACAAAACCACAAAGCAAACAACACAGCAAAACAAAACAAAATAAACATCATAAACAATTACTCATAATTATTTTACAATGTTATCCTACTTAAGGTTGAACAAGTTAGTCGTCACTCCATACAAACGTCCATGGTACAATACACGATTTTTTAATGTTGAATATCTAAAACTAAGATTTAAATCAATTTATTGTGACATAATCTATGATTATTGCTAAAAATAACTGTAATCAAAACTATGCATTCAACTAAAATAAGCCTCAAAACATTTGAATTTTAACACTAATTTTAAGGAAACTTTAGGCTTAAATAAATCGCACAATAACTAGACTGAGTCCATAGTAATTGAGCAATAATCTTAGCATATATATTCTCAAGTTTAAATAACTTTAATTTGAACTAATTCATCTAGCAGTTTTTACAGGATTCACTATGAGCAAAAGCCTTTACGCGCATTTTTACGCGGCCGTGTTTAGGTAAAAATTATAGTTCTATTTCACCCGACTGTGTACCCCGCGCGGGGAGCGGGACGGAACGTGTAGCGCGTGCTCCCAGCGCGGCCCCCGTACGCTACGCGGCTTCGGCCGAGTCCGGCCGCCATTCTCCACTAGCCCGTGCCCGTGGTGAGTTGGTGTCGTTGAACTCTGTGTTATCACGCAGAGTTCAACGACACCAACTCACCAGACCATATAATATCTTATATGATAAGGACGCATTATTCGACGATCGGACGATCATTGTTTTCAACTTCGGAAGTATTGACGTAGGTATATTCTTTGGACTTCTTGCCGGTTATTTGATTATCCTACAAATTGAACTATGGGTAGGTGGTGATTATTATTAGTAGTAGGTATTAACAATTGTACTGGGTAATTCTGGATTAACGTAGGTAGAGCGCGTTTGTTTACGCTCGCAGTGCATTATAAACGGACCGGGCTCATTTTGTCTTCTAGAAGGTACTTATCCGTTCCCCGTACGCGTTCTGGTGTTCGACTTCGCTTTTCATCCCGCTTGCTCTCGTAGCGTAAGTAACTGGCGCGAGCAGGATAAAAAGCGAAGCCGAACGTCTGAACTGTTTCATTATTCTGAGTTCAGAACGTTAGGTTAGATACACTTACGTTAGGTATATTTGTCAGAACATTTCATACAACTCTAATAATATTACGAAAAATATGTAGGTACCTACTTACCTACAGTATGATTTTGTTCAATTGAAAGGTGGTGGTTAAGATCATCATTAGGAACAACTTTTACTATGGGGCGTACCTAATTCGAGAAAACAAACACGTTTTTCTATATGTCGTAGTAAAATTTGATAAACCTTTTTTTTGCAAAAATCCTAGGAAAGGAGATCTTTCACAGTCCATACATTTTTGGGCTAATTCCGAAAGTGCCGGCCAAAGTATTTCATTATAGAATAATAGTAGTGCATATTAATTTGAGCATTGTATACTATGGTACCAATCCTCTAGGACCACTCCCTGAGTAGTTATCGAATTTTTAAATTATTTATTTTTCATATTTTTTTCTCTCATTAGAGCTTTTTAATAATTAATTAGGATATTCTATTAGTACATATAATTATGTACATTTTAATTAGTAATTTTACTTTGTTTGGTATTATTACACAGAAAAAAACCATACTAGCGGTTTGGCAACAAAACCCGTCTGAAACTAAGTACCCCTCGCAAGAAAAGGAAGGGAAAGCCCGCAGCTTGGAAAAAAAATAAAGAGAATGTTGTTCTACGTCCGAATCGTAAGTTATGAAATGTGTTTCATTTTTACATCATGAAAATTTAGAGAAACACCCTAAACAATCTATGTTATTTCAGATCACCACAACATTATTCTAAAAAGTCATTAAATGACGGTTGTAAACTAAACTAAAACGTTATTATTTTCATCATAGCCTAGTATAAGTCCACCTACAATTTATTGACACTTTTTGAGATCTCAATAGAGAAAAATAAGCATAATATTTAGGATGAATAAGACTAAAAGTATTTTACGATTATTTGACTGTATAGAAAATCTGTACATATTGCTTTCCACCCATTTGATGTCATATACTTTTATTATTTACTAGCAGACCCGGCGAACTTCGTACCGCGAAAGTTAAAGAATGTAGGTAGCTAACCTTACGGTGATACCTACATTGAGATATTTTAAGTTTAATGGATGTTATCCAAAATGTAGATCTCATTGAGCTATCTCACCTTTAAGATAGCATTGATCAAAAGTTGACATTTGCGGAGATAAACCACTTTTAAGTTCAAGCTGTCATCCAAAATGTAGATCTGGTTTAGATATCTTAATTTTGTAAAGACAGTAATGATCTAAAATCGGCAGAGAAGATAAACCACTATTAAGTTCGACAGCTGTCATCCAAAATGTAGATCTGGTTCAGCTATCTCACTTTCGTGAAGATATCATTGATCAAAAGTCGACAGTTACGGAGATAAACTACTTTTAAGTTCGACAGCTGTCAAACAAAATGTAAATCTGATTGAGCTATTTCACTTTTGTGAAGATAGCATTGATCAAAAGTTGACAGTTACGGAGATAAACTACTTTTAAGTTCGACAGCTGTCATACAAAATGTAGATCTGGTTGAGCTATCTCACTTTGGTAAAGACAGTAATGTTCGGCCGATTCGGAGCAGCACCAACGGCGCAAATATGCTAACCTCGGCAGTGGTTACATATTTCAGCCGTTTGAAATTGAGACATTGTGCCCGTGGTGGCCGGTCTTATTTTTAAAAGTCTTTCTGAGCGTCTGGTGTACCCGACGTGTGTGTGTGGTGTTTATTTGGCTAACGTATATGCATTGCCAATCAGCGTGGCAATGCTGCCAGCATGCTGGGCACGCTGCTAACTGGCAGTGGGCTTGAGTATTTGGACTATCTATAGACCTTCAAGGGTCTGTGGATGATCCAATTGATTGTTATGTAGTAGTAGTTTATAACGTTTTACATTATAAGTCTTGTACTTAGTGGTAGTTAATAAAGGCACTTGCTCTATAAAAAAAAGTCAAGTACCCTTGCACCTTGCCACTGTCCAAACCTAACCTGACCTACCTACCTAAAGTATTATGATACCTTATACTTATAAATGCTTCTATTGATTAAGATACGAGTAAGGTTAGAGTGTACGGGTTCCCGCCTTGTCGTGGCGGGGGAACTTAGTAGCCGAGGCTTATGGGCGGCGCGGGAATCCCAGAGCCGCTTCTCTGGGTTTCTTCTGAGACAGCTGAGAAGGCGGCGCTGGAGGTCTCCCGATTTTTTGGGTTTTTTCTCCCTTGGCAGCTTAGAAGTTCGCACTCGTGGTTGGGCCGCTTTTCTGGGCTTTTTAACTATGGCAGCTGAGAGGCTGGCCGGTAAGTTGCGTGCCTCATGAGGAGTGCCGCAACTGAGGCGAACTGAGACTTTTATCACTGTTCAATCCTAACCAAACCAACAGAAATGTATGTTCGTGTCAAGGTCACAGTTCACAGTCAAGGTTAATAACCTTAGAGTCAAGATACTTATACTCATGCCATACTACTCCTAAAAATCAAGTCGATTCGTTTCTTCGTATATTAGTATGGATTATGTACCATAAAGGTAGAATAAAGAAACATGTTTAACCTCTAATGGTGGTATATTTAAAAATATTTTTAATGTCAGACAAAATGACGGCCCAGTAGGTATTAAACGTCATTGTAATATGTAGCATGGCATAGGGAAAAACCATTTAGTCCAATTTTAATGTCAGTTGTCACTGTCAATCCATACTATATTCCCTTTTCGAGGAGCTGTAATGGTCAAAAGACAATTTGTCCCTTTGCTATGCTAAGCGTGACATTTATAAAAGTCTGCAGTCAATATATGTCACTTTCCATCTTATTACGTTTCGTCAATCCATATTAGGCCCAGTTATGAACGCGCCATCGTAAAATTAATAGGAATGTAAAATGTGTTCTCGCTATCGAATCCCTATAGAGAAACAGAAACAGAGATATTCTAATTAGCTGTTATAATTACGACGGTGCCATGAAAATTGGGCCTATTAGCGTCGTTGTGATAAGTGACAGTTTCGCTAACGATTTTTTAAGGGAAAAATGATATGAACAAGAGAAGATGAATAACTATCAAAAAATATAAAAAGGAACGGGATATAAAGTATCCTATGTCCTTCTCCTGGTTCTAAGCTACCTCCCCACCAATTTACAGCCGAGTCGGTTCAGCCATTCTTGAGTTATAAATGGTGTAACTAACACGACTTTCTTCTAATAAAATACTTGATTTTAATACTCGATAATTACCCAGGGATCCTAGAGAGTAGGTTTACAAGTAATAGCAAAATATCATAAAAAAATAACAACTCAATTAAAATTAACTACCCAGGGAGTGATCGATGAGAGTTAGTCCCATAGTATAAAATGCTCAGAATAATATGCACTAACACTATGTCCTCATTAGTTATAATTTGGCCGGCACTTTTAGATTTAGCCCAAAAATGTATGGAACGTGAATGATGTCCTTTATTGGAGAAGCGAAGGTATCTGGATTGTCAAAATTTTTATTCATCTGTCCGGTTGTTAGTTTTTAGTCATCAGCGACATTTTTAGTAGGCATTTATCAACCGACTGATAATATTTAGCAAAATAATAATAGTCAAAATCCCAACAAGTATGTAAGTAGGTATTAACCTTTTTTAGTACGTAACATTTTAAGAACGTATTTTACTCCTCACGAATTTTTGCTATGGGACCAACTGCGAAAACGCGAAAAATAATGAGCCGATCCGTACAATTTGTCGAGAATTAATTAACTTTTTGTATAGAACAGCTATTTTTTTCGATATTTCGCAGTTGGTCCCATAGTAAAAGTTTTTCGTAATGATGAGTAAATGCATCCTTATAATGACAGATATTTAAAAAAATAAGAATGTAGGTATTTCGATCAAGATCGAGCTGAGCATTTTGCTGCGAAATTGAACCGTACTGCTTTTGTTATTGAGAACATTTATGAATGTGCAATTTGGAGAACTGACTAAGTACCTATACTCGAAATTACTAGTATTATTATATCTTCTTTGAAATTACTACAAAATGTGCTCGCGAAGTCTCTACTATTTGGATAACTACTTGACGTATTGTATTATTATATTGTATAATTGTATTAGATTAGATTCAATTCAATAAACATGCGACGTGACAACTCTACAAGGCAGGTATTCACGCAGCTTGGATTTACGATTACTCATTCAATATTATAGTGTCCGCGTTGAATGAAATGGCAGACGTGGGCGTGCGTGTCGAAATACGCATATTGTGATATTTCATTGTGTGCGCACACGCTACCTCTACTGCTCATCACCGAGTCTGTCTCTTTCTCGAGCTAGACAGTTGAGATAGCATTCATTTTAGCCACGCCCATAGAGGAGTTCGTGCCGTCAACTTGTTGGACCTTAATGATTTAATTTTATTTTTGTCACAACCCGGTCCCACCTCAGCATATGCTGGTTGTGGACCAACCAGCGCTGGTCTTCCGGCAGGACCGGCAGGTGACGTCTCATGCGAATATTAAAAAAAAAAACAATATATGGCTATTGTTGGAGTGAATGGGTATATATATTTTTGAAGTGAATAGGTATACAATTAAACGTTCTGTAAATATTTCAAGTGTTGTTTGCTGTTTATTGTTTCCGTTATTAATATCGGCCAAAAAACAACAAAAACTACGTTTAATCTATGTGAGCCCCCTTAAATGTTCATTTTAAGTTAATTGTATATTCCGTGAATATACCGCTTTAGATGCTGTGAATATTTGTCGCCGTTATCAATATTGAGCATAATATCACGTTTAATTTCGTAGTAGCTTTAGTTATTTATACTAGCTGCGACCCGCGGTTTTACCCGCAATAGCCTGAGATAAAAAGTAGCCTATGTGTTAATCCAAGGTCTAAGATACCTCCATAATACATTTCATCTAAATCGGTTCAGCCGTTTGTTCGTGAAAGAGTAACAAACATCCAAACATAGTCACAAACTTTCGCGTTTATAATATTACTAGTTTTTACCCGCGGCTTCGCCCGCATACGCAATATATCATTATAATTTATAGCTTGTGTTATTCTGATATATAAGCTACTAGTTTTTACCCGCGGCTTCGCCCGCATACGCAATATATCATTATAATTTATAGCCTATGTGTTATTCTGATATATAAGCTGTATTATTGTAAAGTTTCATCTCAATCTATACAGTAGTTTTTGCGTGAAAGAGTAACAAACATCCATCCATCCATCCATCCATGCTCACAAACTTTCGCGTTTATAATATTAGTAGGATATAGTAGAAAGTAGGAATTTCCTATTTTTAGTATTTGTAGTTATAACGGCAAAAGAAATACCTACCTATACATCACCTGTGACATTACGAACTCTCTAGATATCACGGTTCATGAGATAAATTATAGCGATAGACAGACAAAAATTGAATAAATATTTAGTACCTGTCTAAATAGCTGCACTCCGTATTTGTCCAAAAACTTGTTGTCTCGTAAACACTTCAAGTGCTTACGGCTTTCCACGTGACTTTGTTGTTGGGAAGCGTACACGAAGCCTGAACATACGAAGCAATATCTGAAATCATAAACAATTAGGATTTATTAAGGACTACTGAGATTATACTGTATTTTTAAGTTCAGAGAATGTAAAATACTGCTTTTAAATACCTACTACTTAAAAAATTAAATAAATATTTGGAGACAACTTACACACCCTTTCACATAACCTTGTGAAGGAGTAACCAAGAATTCAACAATTTCGGATTTTCAGATTTATAATTGACCGACGAACCACCGGAGGAGGTATACAATTCGACGCGTAAACATTTTTTTTTATGTATAACCGCAAAAAAACGCATAACTTTTTTCATAGTGGTCCGATTTCAATAATTCTTTTTTTATTGGAAAGAATATACTTCGAAATTGGTCCCATCTAAATTTTATCGAAATCGGCTGAGCCATTTTTGATAAATCAACAATAATGTGAAAAATGCTACATCGATCCGTGCGAAATATTCGCGAATTCTGTACACGGTTGAAGTCGGTCATGCTAATTTTTGCAAAAAATAATCTTGTACTAGTAGGTAATCGAACAGTAGATATCACGCAAATCTTATCAGAATTTAGATACCTAAACAATCTTGCCACATATTATTCTGTTAAATATTATTCTCTCGACTGCCTCGGTGGCTCAGTGGTAAGTGACCCTAACTTCTGGATCAAAGAGGCGTGGGTTCGATCCCCACCAGGGCAAATATTTATGTGATGAAGATAAGTGTTTGCTCTGTGTCTGGGTGTTATTTAGTGACTATCTATATAAGTATGTATTTAAAAATAAGTATGTGTAGTATACCAGTCTCTGGCAGCCATATCACAAGCTTTGCTTAGTTTGGGGTCAGATGCCGTGTGCAAGATGTCCCAAAATATTTATTTATTATCGACATCTGCTGATAAAAACCCCTCAATCAAATTTCGGCGACAATAAATCTCGTCAAGATCTCGTTAAATTTCGTCAAGATTTGTTGAACAATGTCACCTGTGGAGGAGTGTCAATATCCAGAAAGACGAAAGCAAAATCGTCAAGTCAAAACTAGACACTTCGCTCACATCGCTTTTCAATTAAAATAAAAGAAATCAAAATAGATTTAACTTTAGTTTGGCGATGTAATTATTGTAATTTTTAATTAATCATGATGTGGTGCAATATCTGGATTGGCAAGTTTTGTGTGAAACGGCTCTATTAGATCTGTTGTTAAAAAAATTGCTTACCGTATCCCATTATCCAAAAACACCAAAGTATTGTACGACATATTAGTAATCTTAAAATAAGTTGTCTTGAGCTTCACAAACACCATTTCCTCCTCATCAAACTCCTTAAACTCATCATCATCACTGCGGCTATCACTTTCTATATCATTAAGCGACTTGGAGTCACTCCTGAAGTTATCACTATCTGGCCTGGAGATATCACTGTCCCTTCTGATATTCTTGCTTGAAATTTCACTATCTGGCCGGGAGATATCACTATCCTTTCTATTTTTTCTGGAATCTGGTCGGAAATTATCACTATCTGGCCTGGATTTATCATTTCCAGGTATATTTCTATCGCTGATAATTATCGTTCTTCTTTCTGTATTTTGATTTGTATTTGGAGATAGAAGATTGGGGGAGTTATTTGGTGTATTAGGGAAGGGCGATACAGAATGGCGTGGAAAATTGAAAGCAAGTGGTGTCCCGAGAAATTGATTTTTCAAGCTTTCAGTGTTGACTTGTGGTAACTGCGGGAACATGGCATTGAACATCGGTGAGATGCTTTTTATTGCTTGCGGGTTCATCGTTTGCGGGTTCATCGTTTGCGGGTTCATCGTGTGCGGGTTCATCGTTTGCGGGTTCATCGTTTGCGGGTTCATCGTGTGCGGGTTCATCGTTTGCGGGTTCATGGTTTGCGGGAAGGGATATATTTGACCAGGGGTTGGCAACAGGGGTGGTTTTATAGCTTGTTGTAGATTTTGGCCAGGGATTGGTAAAAGTGGTGCTTTTGTAGGTTGTGGTAGATAATGGCCATATGTTGGTAAGGTTTGGCCAGGGGTTGGTAACAGGGGTGGTTTCATAGCTTGTTGTAGATTTTGGCCATGGGTTGGTAAAAGCGGTGCTTTTGTAGGTTGTGGTAGATTATGGCCAAACATTGGTAAGGTTTGGCCAGGGGTTGGTAACAGGGGTGGTTTTATAGCTTGTGGTCGATTTTGGGCAGGGGTTGGTAAAAGAGGGGTTTTTGCAACATTTTGTAGCAAGTTTGGTCCAAACTGGGACGTATTTTGACCGGCTTGAAGCAACTGTCCATTATTTTGTTGATTTTGTCCAATTTTCAGTGCATTCATCAAATTTTCTGTACTTTGGCGGTTTTCTTTGTACGCATTTAATGTGGCCGCGACCGCCGCATTAAAAACAGTTTGCGGGTCCCTTTTTTGATCTGTCACCTGATTGGTCAGGGGCTTGATATTTTCTTTTTGAATTTGGAAATTCTGATTTAGAATTGTAGCTGGTGGAGCGAAAGGTGGTACAGTTTTGGCGTTATTGTCTTCTAGATTAAGTATGGTAACTCTTTTGGTGTTTATCGGTTTTTGTGATTTTTTCATGCCCATAGCCTTGGCCAGGGCAGTCGTATGAGACTGCTCCATATTGTGGTTGGACACTTTGGTGACCGGGAATAGTTCGTTACATAGACTGCAGTGAAACATGCCTTTTATCTAAAAAAGAAATCATGTGATGTTACCAAATACCAATAGACTAAATGACTAAAATATAACAGAAAGAAATACGCATCCAATATTTATTTTGTAATATATTACACTAGTTTTTACCCGCGACTTCGCCCGCATGATATTTTGATTTTTGACGCAATATCATTATAATTTATAACCTTTGTGTTATTCTGATATATATTCTGGTATATACATTATTGCAAAGTTTCATCTCGATACGTTCAGTAGTTTTTGCGTGAAAGAGTAACGAACATCCATACATCCATCCATCCATCCTCACAAACTTTCGCGTTTATAATATTAGTAGGATACCTAACTGACAGACTAATATATTTATCCTAATATTTATTTTATTTTTAATTTTTTCAATTTTAGACCAGGGTCGATAATTTTTAAAACCAAAAAAAATAATAGTAGGATGAAACCCATTAGAAAAGGAGGGGAATATTAAAAAATGAAAGGAAAAATAATTTACGGGCGATCTGAGGTCGGGAAGGGGATGGGGGTGAGTTTTTAAGGGTAAAAAACGGTTTTTCTCGATGTCCGGCAAATTCCTATCGAAAAAAGACAAATGGCAAAGTTGTAGGTAATAAAAAGATCTAAAACTTTTGTATATACACTTTTTTCACATAACCTCAAAATTTATGTGAAAAATTTTAAAAACCAAGTTTTTAGTTTTTTATTTTTATCTTTTACAAAAATATTTTTTTTTAACGAAATTTGGTGCAAACTTACCTTTTTATGTCCCAAATACGCTGTAATTTATTTGATTAAAAATATTAATTTTTTCACCTTATTTTGAATTAATATCGAAAAAACACCCTAATTTTCAATCGAAAATTCACCCGTCAAAATATCAGCTTTTTTCAAAAATTTGGTATGTTTTCAGTTCGTTGAAATCTCTACTTTCCGATGGTGAAAAAAAAAATATATGTTACTATAGTAAATCTTCGCAGAAAATGCAAAAAATCGAAAAAAAACTCGAATTCGAAAGTTTTTTTAAATTATTATAAATATTTTGAGTCTTTATTAAAATTTACACTTTAATTACTCGAAAAATGTTAGATTACATGTTAAATTGATAACAAAAAAATTACAAATATATTTAATAAGACATCTACAATATTTGGAGAAAGTTGTCGAATCTTCTTTAAAAAATATATAAATATACGCGTTCCTCCGGTGGTTCGTCGGTCAAAAATAGCTTGAAGCGATAAGACCGCCATTTAGTACTAATTTGTAATGTGTTTTTGTATTGTAATTGTGGTAAAGCTAATAAATAATTATCTATCTATCTTTGCAAACTGCAGGTATTTACTATGAGACCAACCTTTTAGTAAAAAACAAGTTGTTCCATACATTTTATCGAGGGTCAATGAACGATAGAACATTCGTTCTTTTCGACCGACGAACCACCGGAGGAGGTATACAATTCGACGCGTATTATATATTTTTTAAATATAACCACGCATAACTTTTTTCCTAGTAGTCCGATTTCAAGAATTCTCTTTTTATTGGTAAGAGTATACTTCGAAATTGTTCCCATTTAAATTTTATCGAAATCGGCAGAGCCATTTTTTATAAATCATCAATAATGTGAAAATGTTACATCGATCCGTGCGAAATATTCGCGAATTCTGTACACGGGTAAAGTCGGTCACGCTATTTTTTACAAAAAATAATGATTGTGATAAACATTTCAAAAATTGACGCGCTCGCAGGATATGAACCTGCATTTTCTATAAATTTGTGTGTGAAGCACGATAAAATTATTTAATTGATTGAACAATGCGTCATCTCTCGTCAATGGTAAGAAATTCTAATAATTTCACATTGAGTGACGACTGTCTGGTTTAACGCGGTAGTAACAGATGGCGCTTCCAGCACTGTACAAGTTGGTAGTACAATGATAAACACTTCACTAATTTGGCGGATTCGTAGAACAGCGTTCTAGCTTAATTTGGACAAAGCGTCTGGGCCGGAATCCCAGAGGGATGCAGGTTCAAATCCTGCGAGCGCGTCAATTTATGAAATGTTTATCACAAAAAGAATGTCCTACTAATATTATAAACGCGAAAGTTTGTGAGTATGGATGGATGGATGTTTGTTCCTCTTTCATGCAAAAACTACTGGATGGATTGAAATGAAACTTTGCAATAATATATAGCTTATATATCAGAATAACACATAGGCTATAAATTATAATGATATTGTGTAAATTTTTCATAATATAACGATAAGTGTTAAGATCTGAGAACTCTGAGAAGCTATTCTAGAGTGCGCTTCAAGAAATGTCAAAAAAAATCAACTGTCGAATCGAACAACCGTCAAATCGTTTTTTGTTTTATTTTCTGTATTTTCCACCTCTTTTATTGAGGGTGGTAAGGTAGGGCCTCGGGTTTAAAAGACGGAACGTGACATAGTCTACTTTTTATCCCGGATAAATAAAGGGTTCCCATGGGATAGCACAAAAATCAAAATATCATGCGGGCGAAGCCGCGGGTAAAAACTAGTTTTCTATAAACCTAGTGCGTGAACCACGATAAAATCATTTAATTATAGAATACTTTACAAAGAACATGCCGTAAAGTAATAATAAAAAATAATATACTCACAACTCTAGTCAAATGATTCTGAAACGGTTTTATAAACGGAGTCATAGTCATCAATCCCAAATGCTCCATACCATCCACATGAATCTTCACATCCGCACAAGCCATATCACAAATGGCACAGTAATAATCTCCATTAACTTTCATGATGAAATTAAAATTCAACGCGGGAATCCACAATTCGCAACCAAAAGGCGTCAACGGTATGTCACCGAAAATATCGAAACTTTCGGTCTTTGCTTCGTTCTTTAGTTCATTCTCTGTGCAGTCTATGTCTTTGTTGAGTATGGTGCTTTTGTCGCTTTCAGTCTTTTTAGGTTCTATGACGGTTTTAGTGTTATTTTTGTCTGTTTTTTTGGCGATAGGGTTGCTAGTTTCTACGTAATTTCTGTTTTTCTTGGGGTGCGCGCTTTCGATGTGGTCTTCCATTTGGTTGTGGTATTGAAGGTTGTTGCAATGGCCGCAGTGGTAGAGCTTGTCGTCTACCTGTAATGTAAAGCAAAAATATATGTTTGAAATAAATTAGTTAAAGCTTATATCTCGTCGTCAGTTTGGGGCATGAAGGCTTGCGGAGACATTTCAGAATAACTACGATGTCATTTCTTGAGCTTTATTCGAACTTTGGATGATCCCCTTGGGGGTAAAAGTAGTAAAACCTTAGTTTCCATAACATAAAAGTTACCTTTCTGATCAAGTAGTCCTCGAAGGCCCTGACCACCGTACACTTGGCCAGCCTCTCGACGTGCTCGCAGCCGATGCAGTGCTGGGATTTGAACCTGATAAGCTCCCTCTTGCTGCACACCATGCAGTAGAACTTGTTGGATCCGAGCTTTGTTATCATGTGCCAGGACTCGAACTTGACGCGGACCTCTTTTGTACCTGAAATATTCAAGAAAATTTATTAAACAGATTTTTTCGCGTATTCGGGGTTGGTCACTTCGTAGTAGAAGATATTCGACTAGTAATTTTCTCATCAAATTTTTTTTACTGAATCTACGTAAGCATATTTCTCGCCCGATTTGGTTCATACTCGCAAATCTCGTTACCATTTAGATACTAAACGATTTTGCCAAATACAGTGTAAACTCTATATGACGACACTGAAGGGACTGTCCATTTTATGGCGTTATAGAGAGTTGTCGTTAAATGGAGATAAGAAAATCAGAATTAGAAAAAGAAAAGTTTATTTCAAAATCAAAGTATCTAGTAGTTACGTATATAAAAACCTCCTACTTATAAGTCATGGTCAATAACAATCTACACGTGCAAGCAATCCCAATTTGTAGACAAAAGAACGAATTTCTTAGAAAGTTCGGTATACATGATGCCGACAGTCGAATTTATTGCAGGCTAGGATAATATAGCGACAAAAGAATGTACACAGCTGCGCAGTTTTTACTCATTTAAAAGGTACTTTTTATTACTCAATTGTGGTCGTTATGAAGAGTGGATGTAATGCTATGTAGAGTGTATTATTGTATGGAAGACAAGCGAAACCAACCAAAGCCAATTGATTACGACGCTTTAGAGAGTTTGTCGTTAAATCGAGGGACGTTACGTGGAGTTTACACTGTATTATCTAAATTGGTTGATAAATGGTGCTGCGACTAATTTTCCCTCCTTTTGAGGGTAACACTCAATGAAACGACAACGAAAAAATTCATAATTATTTTGTTGCAAATAAACAGCATGACCGACTTCACCCGTGTACAGAATTCGCGAATATTTCGCACGGATCGATGTAGCATTTTTCACATTAATGTTGATTAATTTAAAATGGCTCAGCCGATTTCGATGAAATTTAAATAGGACCAATTTCAAAGTATACTCTTTCCAATAAAAAAAAAGAATTACTAAAAATCAGACTACTATGAAAAAAGTTATGCGTGGTTATACATAATAAAAATATACGCGTCGAATTGTATACCTTCTCCGTTGGTTCGTCGGTCAAACATCCATTAAAATATGGTAAACTAGTTGACCCAGCGTACTTCATTTCACGCAATATCTTTATAAATTACAGCCTATGTGTTATTCTGATGTATAAACATTACTATTGCAAAGTTTCATCTCAATCCGTTCAGTAGTTTGCATGAAAGAGGAACAAACATCCATACATACTCGTACAAGCGAAAGCTTGTATGTATGGATATTTGTTGATGTGTGTTGTTTATAATATTAGTAGGAAGTAGGATGAATGCGCAGAGTAAAATAACTTCATTAAATGCTTAAATTGAATAGAATATCATATTTTCTAGTTAGATTTTTATTCTAGGCCGCCATATTTTACAAGCAATGTCAAAAGATAATAAGATCTGAAAATATGAAATTGAGTGATGTTACTAAAGAAAACACCGGTTTTTACTCACGTATAATATCGCAGCCGGGCCGCTGGGAACCCGACCGGTTTCAGAGAAATTAGTACTCCTTCGTCAGGGAATACGCGCGCTCCCGTCGACTGGCGCACGCGCACCCAGGCAGCGCAGGGGTGCGCGTGCGCCATTCGACGGGAGCGGATAGTGTCGGATAGTAGAGTCGGGATAGTGAATTCTCGCGCGAGTTTTAATGAAGTGATTGAATGATGTTGTTTTTGTTGATATGTCACATGTAGAGGAAAATCAACATCCATAAGACGAAAGCAAGATCGTCAACTTAAAACGGAAACCATTCACTTCAGTGAAGAGAAAATTTAAACATAATATTTTTTTATAACAGCAAAGCTCGAAAAAAATTAAGTTAGTTTTTTACATACCTAAATCAATTTTCAAAAACTTCGGCAGCTCAATAGTCGGCTTACTGGCCATCGACGCGTACGAAACTCCCTGAAACGGCGTATTATATTCTTCTATTTCATCTTCTTCGTACATCTCTTCAGACTGCTCTTCTTCACTTAAACTTTCTTCTTTATCACTAAATTCAATCTCTTCTTCACAAACACTAATATTGTTAATAGCGTTAGCATCGAAATGGTATTCGCCGGGGTTTCTGAACACATTTCTGTCAGAACTGGCTGCGCGTCTATCAGAACTCGATGCGCGTCTATCAGAACTCGATGCGCGTCTATCAGCACTTGATGCCAGTCTATCAGAACTCGATGCGCGTCTATCAGAGCTCGTAAATCTATCGGAATTTGACAAATTCTTATAACCACTAAGGAAATTCTTTTCATTGTGAGAGGCATGGATGTTAGAATCATACATAAGGTCTGATACTTTATTTATTGCCGTTAGGAGATTCTCTTCGTGTTTTTTACTATTTTCGTGTTGTTTGTAATCAATTACGTCAAAGATATCGTTGCAAACGCCGCAGTGGAAAGTTGTGTTTATCTGGAATTAAAAATACATTTTTCTCTTTAAATTTTTCACTAAATTGAGCTTTTAGGGTTCCGTACCCAAATGGTAAAAACGGGACCCTATTGCTAAGACTCCGCCGTCCGTCTGTCTGTCACCAGGCTGTATCTAATTATGTTGGTGTCTAAAATTATAATGCAATTATACCTTGTGTAATTGTGTAAGTATGTACCTAAGTTATTATAAGATAAGAATAATGTTTTAACAATACTAAAGTTTGTACTTGAGTTTTGAATAAAATAAATAAAAGTTGTTAGTTTTGATGTACAGAACAAGCCCTTGAAAGGATGCTAATTGATTAGAAATAACTCTGTATATTTGTGACTGCTTCGGTGGCTCAGTGGTTAGTGAACCTGACTTCTGGATCAAAAAGGCGTGGGTACGATACCCACCCAGGGCAAGCATTTATGTAATGAACATAGGAGTTTGCTCTGTGTCTGAGTGTTATTTCTTTCTTTTAGACGCGGTTCTTCTCAGCACCCCGAGGCACTGTACGTCATTTGTGCACGACTCTTTCCGCGTTGAAGCCGTGCGCCTTTGGAACAAGCTTCCATCCACCGTTCGTCAAGCGCCTTCGAAGGCTGTCTTTAAGCGCCTCGTGCGGGAGCATTACTTAAAGTTAAAATCTCGAACACATAGGTTAACCTATTTTTATCTTTTACTAGTTATCATCTTATTGTTTAATATAATAGTTTATGTAAGTTTATGTATTTTATTTATTTTGAAATTGTATTGTTATTTAGTATATATTATTTTTTTTATAGTTTTGATCTGTGTTTATTCTAGTTAATTTATCTCTTTGTCTATTTATTCATGCTTACTTCCCAATGTCTTCTACCTGTAGGTTGACTGGCAGATAATGCTATTTAGCGTTAAGTCCTCCTTTTGTACAAATGGTGTGCAATAAAGTGTTAAATAAATAAATAAAAAATATTTAGGTACTATCTATAAAAGTATATATGTATATTTAAAAATAAGTATATGTAGTATATCAGTCTCTGGCAGCCATATCACAAGCTTTGCTTAGTTTGGGGTCAGAGGCCGTGTGTAAGATGTCCCCCAATATTTATTGATATTTACCTTTCTAACGATGCTGAGGTCGAACCTCTTGAGAGGGCGGTACCGCTCCAGGTTCCGCAGATGGTTGAAGGTCACCACGTGATCTTCGCAACTCAGTCTGAAATTATAATTATTCAAAAACTAAATATAGTTTTAAAATACCGGACAAGTGCGAGTCAGGCTCGCACATCGAGGGTTCCGTACAAACACGTTGTTAAAATTAAAATAATTATAAACCTGTTTTAGCATGTGCAAAATATGAACTTGAAGTTCTTTTAAATGACATTTCATTTCACTCACTTTGAATTTGTTCGAATCAGGAAATGGATTTATATATTTGCAATCATCAAACCACATCTCCAGAACGCATAGACACCTCGTACATCGACGGAGAAAGTTAATACCGCGGGCTAACTTGACGCCAGCGCCATCTAGTTTCGATATGAGGAAATACTGAGATTTAAATTGTTGCTTTAAGGCGGAGTGCCTCCATACAAATTTCACTTGACCTTCTTTCGTAACCTGCTATGATTTTCAACTTATTATTACTTAAGATAGACCTAATCTTGGCTTTTACATTGGCGATTTCAATAATATGATCATTTTATAGCCGAGAAATACATTATTTCAATCCAAAAATTCGGCTAATTTTACATTTGTAGTAGTGCATATTTTACTAGCACGTCATAATAGTTGACGTAGATTTTGAATGCTAAAAACGACGTTGTCAGACTGTGCAATGCAAGAATAGAGCGGCGCTATATCGCTGTGTTGGCGCGACGCGACGTTGCCGCTTCGCGTGAAAACATTTTTTAGCATATAATCAAAAGTACAAAAAACAAGTTGTTTTCTTTACAAGCTATTATTTAATTTCTTCACCTATCCTGATGTCCGCTTACCGACTGAGCTGAAATTTTGCATACATGTGTAAATCGCGTGACAATGCCAAATTATGATGATATAGTGCTGAGCTGATGATGGAGCTGGATGGAAGTCAAAGGAACTTCACAATGAAATTACACAACCTCAGAGAGATCATCGTAGAGCATCGTAAAGTTTGACCTTTTTTGAATCGTCTTGACGAGTAGTTTGTTTTTCAATGGTAACCAGGGTCAGATGATGGAGCAGGCAGAGTCATATGAACTCGGTATTGACATGACATAACCCCACCGAGTTTTAGCTCGTTTGATTAGTGTGACAATTTTGACAATTTTTTTTTTAGATGGTTGTCAGGCTCTGATCTGATGAACTCAGAAAATAAATGACGCAACCCCATCGAGTCTCGGCGCGTTTGTTTTGTCTTGACAAGCACTTTGGTGCTAGATGGTAACCAGGATCTTATGATGGAGCTGGAAGGTGGATTTAGAAACTCAGTAATAAAACGACATAGCTCCATCGAGTATGGACTTGTCTGATTTTCTGGTCAGGGTCTGGTGATGGAGCCATAGGAACTCAGTGATTAAATGACATAACCTCATCGAGTATGGGCTCGCTAGCTTGGCTTTGACGAGTACTTAGGTACTAGACGGTAACCAGGGTCTGATGATGAAGCTGGAAGGTGACCATAGGAACTCGGTAATTAAATGACGTCACCCCATCCAGTCGGGTCGTTCCCGTAAGTTTTACCATTAGTTCTACTAGTAGAACTAGCGGCATTACAGGTGTCACAGTAAAAGCTGTCAAAGTGACAGCTGTCAAATTTCAAAGTGATTTATCTCGGTTATTATCGATTGTAGAACACTGCTGTTTTAACAAACGTGATAGAGCTCGACAAGATCTACATTTCGGATGACAGCTGTCAAACTTCAAAGTGATTTATCTCGGTTATTATCGATTGTAGAGCACTGCTGTCTTCACAAAAGTGATAGAGCTCGACAAGATCTACATTTCGGATGACAGCTGTCAAACTTCAAAGTGATTTATCTCGGTTATTATCGATTGTAGAACACTGCTGTCTTCACAAAAGTGATAGAGCTCGACAAGATCTACATTTCGGATGACAGCTGTCAAACTTCAAAGTGATTTATCTCGGTTATTATCGATTGTAGAACACTGCTGTCTTCACAAAAGTGATAGAGCTCGACAAGATCTACATTTCGGATGACAGCTGTCAAACTTCTAAGTGATTTATCTCGGTTATTTTCGATTGTAGAACACTGCTGTCTTCACAAAAGTGATAGAGCTTGACAAGATCTACATTTCGGATGACAGCTGTCAAACTTCAAAGTGATTTATCTCGGTTATTTTCGATTGTAGAACACCGTTGTCTTCACAAAAGTGATAGAGCTTGACAAGATCTACATTTCGAATGACAGCTGTCAAACTTCAAAGTAATTTATCTCGGTTATTATCGATTGTAGAACACTGCTGTCTTCACAAAAGTGATAGAGCTCGACAAGATCTACATTTCGGATAACAGCTGTCAAACTTCAAAATTATTTATAGATCTCTTTGAGTTCTATCACTTTTGTAAAGACAGCAATGGTCTAGAACCGATAGTAACCGAGATAAATCACTTTGAAGTTTGACAGCTGTCATCCGAAATGTAGATCTTGTCAAGCTCTATCACTTTTGTGAAGACAACGGTGTTCTACAATCGAAAATAACCGAGATAAATCACTTTGAAGTTTGACAGCTGTCATCCGAAATGTAGATCTTGTCGAGCTCTATCACTTTTGTGAAGACAACGGTGTTCTACAATCGAAAATAACCGAGATAAATCACTTTGAACTTTGACAGCTGTCATCCGAAATGTAGATCTTGTCGAGCTCTATCACTTTTGTGAAGACAACGGTGGTCTGCAATCGATAATAACCGAGATAAATCACTTTGAAGTTTGACAGCTGTCATCCGAAATGTAGATCTTGTCAAGCTCTATCACTTTTGTGAAGACAGCAGTGTTCTACAATCGATAATAACCGAGATAAATCACTTTGAAGTTTGACAGCTGTCATCCGAAATGTAGATCTTGTCGAGCTCTATCACTTTTGTGAAGACAACGGTGTTCTACAATCGAAAATAACCGAGATAAATCACTTTGAACTTTGACAGCTGTCATCCGAAATGTAGATCTTGTCAAGCTCTATCACTTTTGTGAAGACAGCAGTGTTCTACAATCGATAATAACCGAGATAAATCACTTTGAAGTTTGACAGCTGTTATCCGAAATGTAGATCTTGTCGAGCTCTATCACTTTTGTGAAGACAGCAGTGTTCTACAATCGATAATAACCGAGACAAATCACTTTGAAGTTTAACAGCTGTCATCCGAAATGTAGATCTTGTCGAGCTCTATCACTTTTGTGAAGACAGCAGTGTTCTACAATCGATAATAACCGAGATAAATCACTTTGAAGTTTGACAGCTGTCATCCGAAATGTAGATCTTGTGGAGCTCTATCACTTTTGAAAAGACAGCGGTGGTCTGCAATCGATAATAATCATGATAAATCACTATGAAGTTTGACAGCTGTCATCCGAAATGAAGATCTTATCGAGCTCTATCACTTTTGTGAAGACATCAATGGTCTACAATCGTTAATAACCGAGATAAATCACTTTGAAGTTTGACAGCTGTCACCTATGCCACCTGTCAAGCCACTAGTTCTATTAGTAGTACTTATAGTAGAACTTACAGGAACGTTCCGACTCGATGCGGTTATGGCGTTTATTTACTGAGTCTCCATGGTCACCTTCCAGCCTCATCATCAGACCCTGTGTACCATCTAGTGCCAAAGTACTCGTCAAGACGAAACAAACGAGATGAAACTTGATGGAGCTATGTCGTGTAATTACTTAGTTTCTATGACCACCTTCGAGCTCCATCATCAGAGCCTGGTTACCATCTAGCACCAAACTACTCGTCGTGACTATTCAAATGAGCCCAAACTCGATGAGATTGTGTCGTTTCATTGCGATGTTCCTGTGGCCAGCAACCTTCCAGCTTTATCATCTGATCAGTCATCATAATATTTCATTGTCACGCGATTCGCATATCATGCATACTATACAACTAACTGGGAACAAATTATTAGGTAATCTATGTACAATAAATAAAGAAAAAAAAATCTTCTGCAAAATTGAATATTTCGAATCTAAGATTCGAACTCAGTACTTCAGATTGGAAATTCTTCACATCACAGTACAACTTTGCTATTTGAGAAGATGACAATGTGACCAATTTTGATGTATAGTTATTACTGTTAATTTCATTTGCTAGTGTGTGTGTTTTGTTTACACGCACGAGAGTAGATCTTTTCATTGACCTTTTCTCAGGAGTTTAGGTACCAAAAGTTTCAATTGTGTTTTAAACGCCTAAAGAATGAAAGGAAATATTCTCAAAAATACTTTAAATTTGTTATTTCATGCTAAATAATGAAAAATTAATAAATAACATTAGTTTCGAAGAAATAGCGCCATCTCCAGGATTAAGTTGCTTAGCTCAGTGTTGCCGTTTGGACAATCTAGTTTGTGGCTAAATAGAATAAAAAAGTGGCCAGCTTTTAAAAAAAGTCGTAGTCGAAAAGTAGCTAGAAGTGGCTAATATCATAATATCCATTGCCTACTTTAATATGTATTCTATATTGATAATTAAATAATATATAGGGTTAGGGATAAGTGGGTTTAATTAAAACCGGATCTAATATACTTAAGTTAATTAAGTATTTATTAAAACTAACAATAATGTTTGTACGTATCTACAATTATTTAGTAACTAATTGAATTATTTGAAAAAAAAAATTAATAATCAATTTGTAGGTCTGCAATGTCATCTGGTAATTCTATAACCTCTTCGTCAATGGGTGATGATGATGTAGATGGTGTTACGATTTGTTTTAAAGATTTGACAGTTTTTTTTAATTTTTTTTTAAAACCTCAGGCGGCAAAACATAGCTGTGACAATTTTTCTTCTTTATTTTTAATTGATTTCTAATCATTATTATAGAATTGAGTGTCAATGAACACATTCTATTTCTCAATTTATTTTTTACAGTGTTCATCACGCTGAACAGCCTTTCTACTTCCGCATTAGAGTGAGGAAGAGACATTGCAGCAATAGCCAAGTCAGCTAGTTCTCGAAATGTATTAATTCCTGCTGCATTCTTGTATTTTAAGACTTGCGCCCAGAATTTAACACTGTCTCCTGCAGTTTCCCATTCTATGAATTGTATAGTTTTCCATTGTTGAACAATTTTATCTGTCTTTTGGTCATCGAATCCCAATTCTCTTGCTAATCCAACCAGTGCATGAGGATCCTTGATCTGTTTTAATGTGTTCTCTGGACTTAAGAGTGTTACTTTTGCTAGGATCTCGTAATTAGAAGGTATTCTGTTCTGAATTTCTTGTACCAACTTGACACTGAAGTCGATGCATCGTTTTTTGATATTAGAAATTGCTTGCGGAGATATGTTGCTATTACTGGCATAAGATTCGAAAAGATGTCCCAAATGTGCAACTGGATCTAGATGATCTTCTACTTTGATAGTGAGGAAATCTTTGTCTGTTGTCGCGGCGCCTGGTATTATTATTCTAACGCAGACAGATCGTAACAAGGTCATCAGAGTTTCTAACAGTTTGACAGGATCAATATTTTCACCTTCAAATACCTTAATGCCAATTCGAACGTCGTGAAGAATACGTTTCAAAAAACATAAGTAAAGACGATTACCCTCGTCATTGTACATTTCCTAAAGAAGTCCCGCTGTATAGCACTTCTTTCTGGCCAAAGAAAAATGTAGTTTTAACTCGTTCCATTGTGCCAATATTCTCAACACAGCAGGCTCTATTGATAACCAACGGGTGTCACAAACCTTTAATTTTTTTAATGGTTCATCCCCGCAGTTAATTGTTTGAAACAGTGCTTTATATTCGTCTCGGCGTTTTGGAGATATGGAGAACCAGTTGTACGTCTCTCTTATCAGAAATTCTATGTTACGTGGCAGATTGCTTTCAGAGGCATGGCTGACCGCCAATTGCAAAGAGTGGCAGATGCATCTAATGAGGATCAAATTTGGTAAATTATATTCTCTCTTCAAAATTTCAATTACGCTGTTATTTCAGCCCGTCATGACCGAGGCATTGTCGGTGCCGATCCCAATCAAATTTTGTATTGGAAGACTTTGTGACTCCAAACATTTTACTAAAGATGTGACAATACCTCTCGCATCAGCTCTTTCAATAGGCTCCAGAGACAGAAATGACGACACAATATTATTCGTATTCAGGCTAAAATATCGTATTATTATTCCCATGTATTTTGAGACGCTAACATCCGTAGATTCATCTAAAATAATACTATATTTCTGCGTGCCAATATCTTTTCGAAGAGTATCCTTAAAATGCGGCGCAAGCACTTGATTTATAACTTGCGTACATCTAGTTCTATGCATTTTTATATCTTTGGCACACTTTGAATCATGAAAAACTTCTTTACAAAGGTCTGTAAGGTGGTCAGTGTTGGATATGGAAGTATGTTCAGCAATGAACAAGGTAAGCTGGCATTCAGCTTTTTGGCTGTTCTTTGAACCATCATCAGGTGTAGAAGTAAACTGGATCTGTTTATTTTTTGTGATTAATTCACATTTTGCTTTGTGTTTTTTAGATTCTCTGTGCTTACGTAAATCATAAATTTTGGCAGCAATTTCTACATGACAATACGTGCAAAAGGCTTCGTTGCACTATCCGCTATTGGCTTTATTCACTGTTTAAAGTCTTCGTCATTCTCCCATTCAGTCCTATATTTTTGAATGTAGCTCTTTTTCTTGAGAGGAACATCCATGATATTTCCAATAACTTTCCAAGAACTCAAGACTCTCGATTCACCTTTAAAACTTAACAAAAATGAAAAATGTAAGAACTATCCACGCGTGAGAGGCTACGGCTAAACAAGAACAATGCGATCTATCGTTTCGACTTTCGGTACTATATGAGTGGAGTTGGGGAAACCCCGATCATAGATTACAACTGCGGCGCGGAGAGTGAGCGGACCGCGGTAGTGTTGCCTTCTCAGCAAAAGGAGGTAACCACATGTTTCTTTAAAAGAACTTAGTAGCTAACAAAAATTACCAGAAGTAGTTAGAAGTAGCTAGATTCGTTTTGGTGGCTAAAATTGATTTTTTTTTGGCTAAAATCTTTGAAAATCCGCTAGATCTAGCCACAAAGTTGCTAAAACGGCAACACTGGCTTAGCTCCACGTGTCAAAAACCCTTAAGAATTGATTTTATAACTTATTTGATTTGATTGCTATTAAGTTTGATGTTCTATATTTATACAATTATACATTTACATGTAAATTTATATTTGAATTTATTTACGAAAAATTAAGGCACAAAGCGCCCCACGCTTTTTTTTACAATAGTATTAATATTTTTCATTCAGTATTATTTTCTGCCTACATTGAAAATTATTTTACACTTTTTAGTTTGTCGCTTTTAAGCTATGAAAGCGTGATTTTTAGTTTCTTTTTAGGGTTCCGTACTTCAAAAGGAAAAAACGGAACCCTTATAGGATCACTTTGTTGTCCGTCTGTCCGTCTGTGTGTATGTCAAGACTCTTTATCTCGGCAATGCGTAAAGATATCGAGTTGAAATTTAACCTGTATATGTATATCGATGAATTCTTGCTGTTGTGTAAAAGAAAAACTTCTCAGTTATCGTTTCAAAAAGTTACGAGCTGTTTATGTCGTAAAAACCACATATTTCAACACTCACAAAAATCAAACCCTACAGGGTACTTCCCGTTGACATAGAACTGTGATATTTGGCGAGAAGCATTGTCTCAGTGTACACATATAGGAATAAATCTGAAAACTGTACATTTTTATTTAAATCACAAAAAAATAGGGCCTCAAAATTCACAAAATATGGGTTCAAAATTCAAAGTGAGTAAATCGTATCATGTAAGGTATCATATAAAAGAACTTCATTAGCACATGCTAAAACAGGTTTTAATTATTTTAACAATGTGATTGTACGGAACCCTCGATGTGCGAGCCAAACTCGCACTTGTCCGGTTTTTTTTAACTATATTTATTTTTCACTTTTTAGTAACAGAATAAATTGTTGCTTTGTCATCGGTCTTTGATGGGTGCGCAAAATTTAAATTGCGTGTGGGGGGAAGGTTGGTGTGTGAGTGCGCGAGTGCGTATGTATGAGGGTGTCTGACATTGGATTTGGAATGAAAATGGTAACTCACTTATCGCAGTAGATCTGGCAGACCGCACATTGGAAGAGCTGTGAGTCCATCAGAGCCATGGTGTGCCACTGCGCGTCCCACAGAAATACATTAGAGTTGATAATCACACCGTGAGGCAGCCTCTGGATGTGTAGCTCTAGCGTGGTTACAAAGTCCTCTGAAAAATAAGAAAATTATGTTTTTATTATAAAATGGTTTTGTTAATTATGGCCTGTGTGTTTTTTAGGTCTTATGTAATGTGTAATTTTTTCCTGGTTTGAAAGAATCGCCTAATCTTCTAGCTTTCGTGTAAGTACCACTTATTTGCTCTGTTACTATTAGCGCAAAAGTTATTGGCAACTTTATTACAGTTGGTGTGCAAGTCTCGATGTTTATGGTTATCTCTATCTAAACACATAACGCAGGAGTAAGTCTGCAAATCTGATTTTCTAGTTATTTTTGTAATAAATTGTGGTGTTTCATTAAGTAAGACACATTTTAAGAAAAAAAAATTCAAACAGATGCATAGAATATGATATAAATTATGTATTTCTAGAATTTAAGTGGTGTGACTAGTTACTAAATTCAAAAAGGCCAATTTATAATTTTTGTGGCCAGTTACTAGTAAAATGTGCATTTTTTCAATTGTAATGAAAAAATGTGTTTGTATACATATAGTTTGTTTTTATATCTGTAATCTATAATATACTGAAAAATATATATGGAGCTGATATATGTAGGTATCATATCAATTTTTGGCGAAGATACGAGTATAAGTAATTGAATTTGAAAATAACCTTAAGTGGCCAGTTACTGGTGAGTTTACCCGGCTTCAAAATTCAAAGTGACTGATTCAGATCATGTAAGGTATCATATAAAAGAACTTCATTAGCACATGCTAAAGCAGGTTTTTAATTATTTTAACAATGTGTAATTTTCGATGTATGACGAGAAAAGTGGAAAAAAAACTTTATTTTGTCGATGGTTATTGACATAGAGATTTTAACATCTAGCTTCGCAATTTTGTGAATTTTTTTGGATTTGTACGGAACCCTCGGTGTGCGAGCCTGACTCACACTTGTCCGGTTTTTAAAAAAAAATATAATTGGTTTTTCCTTCGACTCAGCCAGTTCCGATAAAATTAACATGTACAAAAAACACCTACAGGCAACCTCCTCCTTTTTGGAAATTGGTCAGCTAGAAAAAATTGGAAAAGTTTATGTACTGTAAAAGTTAAAAAACCTCTTTTCTGTACAATAATAATATGGTCTCCAGACTTTACATAATAATTATAATCAAATATGAAAAAAAAATAAACATACCATCATCTTCTCTAGCCTGCGCCACCTGGTAGACCGCATACTCTTTGTAATCATCATTATCATGCTCACTCAGCATCTCCGCATCCATGAATGAATCACCGTTCAATTCGTACACCCTCGACATTTTGTTTGATAAATCTACTATCTTTATAAAAGCGTCTGTTTTAATTTCACTCAGCAGAGTAAATTTTGGTACGCTTATTATGTATTTATTAGTTTCTGAGTTATCGAATTCAAAGTCAAATTTGAGCAAATTTTCTAAATTGACTTTGTCAAAATCTTTGCTACATGTATTGCCAGGTTTATCAAAGACTTGGAATTGGGAGTGAGTCGAAATGGCAAAATTCTCAGAAATATGGGCAGTATCATCAGAAAAGTATGTAGTATTGTTACAGTTTGAATTTATTCCGTTAACTATGTCATCAGTGTTTTCCTTGGTTTGTACATAAGTAGAGATTTCTACTCTATTCTGAGTGTTCGTACAATCTTCTCCATCAGTTGTAGAATCTTTTATGTAGATTTGATCAGAATGGACTTTATCTTTGTCTAAAGATGTTTTATTCGAATTGCCATTAGTCAAAAGTGTTTCTTCTTCGTTAGATGTATTTTCTGGATGATCTCGGTAGTGTGCTTCGTCTCCGCTTTCGAGTAGACCCTGGTTGTCTCCGGTAGTAGTGGAATCTCCAGCCACGGAGTCTAGCGGGTCACTGCAACAAGCCTGGATTAATTTAATATATTGTGAAAACGATGTGGGGGGTTATATGAATCAGAATTAGAAAAAAAATATTTGCACAACAAGTAACTGCAAGGCATATTCTAGGCTAAAGGCCGAATCAAACAGCTAGGCGGCTGTAACGTTAGCAACAAGCGCAGAAGCCAATCCTGACTGAAGCTCACATAGCATCTGCGTGAGGATTGAGTTTGCACAGCTTGAAGCTAACCTCACAGCCTGCTGCCAAGAAATTTGATATGATCTATGTATGAGTCCGACTTGCTCTTAGCCAATTGTTTATTTAAAGGGGAGCAGCATATGTAAAGTGATGTGCCTGTATAAAGCAGTGTTGAATAATTATTATCTTTTTTTTTTTTTTTTTTTTTTTTTTTTTGTTCTGTTTTACATAAATCTACAATCAGTTTTACTTTAAGTAGATGTTTTGGGTGTTAGGCTGACATGTCAAGTGTGTACTCCAGTGAGTACATCTCCTCTTATTGATCTTATTTTAATTGATGACAGGCTTTCTTTTTAGCCTCGGTATATATCCTTGCTCTGTGAGTGTCACAGCCAGCTCATTGGGATGTCTTTCCAGCCGATGCTTATATTTTTTGCAGGCTGTATATCTCTTCTTGGACTGTGCTCATTTCCAGGTTGCTGTGGATTTCAGTATTGGTAGTGTACCAGGACACTTCGCTTATAGTTCTCAAGATTGTGTTTTGCATCCGTTGGATTTTTGAGATTTGCGAGTTACAAGCGGATCCCCACAATTGGATACCATACATCCATATTGATTTAATTAAAATCTTAAATCTTATTTATTTAAGGATTTTTTTTCCTTCTTTATACAAGAGTGCTAGTCTCAAATGAATAATTTTTTTTTGTTTTGTGTGGGTGTTTGTTAATGTGACCTGCAGTCACATTTTATGACAAATCTTGACGAAACTTGGTACATATTCTATTGTATATTTTAAGAATTTTTGGTCTTTGATAGGCGCACTTTTGTATGGGAGCTATAAAGCTTCTGATTTTGATAATCCTACTAATATTATAAACGCGAAAGTTTGTGAGGATGGATGGATGGATGGGTGTATGGATGTTTGTTACTCTTTCACTAAACTACTGAACGGATTGAGATGAAACTTTGCAATAATATAGCTTATATATCAGAATAACACATAGGCTATAAATCATAATGATATATTGCGTATGCGGGCGAAGCCGCGGGCAATAACTAGTCTATTATAAAATTGTTTAATATAATATAATTTGCAAGTATAAATCAAATCGGTCAAGAGCAAGTCGAGATGTAGGTTTATGAAGATTTGTTTAGTGATGTGAAGTGTACTGTTCAAAGAACTACTAGCAGAAAAATTAAAAGGAGAATGGATACATTTGTTGGGTAAGTATTCAGTAGATATGTAGTTTAAATGTCAGATCATGTAGATCAGAGATAGTTTAAATGTCAGATCATGTAGAGGTTGTCTGGTCATTCATTTCATTTCATTCATTCTTCTGTCGTTGTGGTGTCAATAAAGTGTTTTTGTATTGTATTGTATCATCATCCATACATCTAACCATCAGCCATGGATGTCCACGGCTAGACATAGGCGTGCCCTATGGATCTCCAATAAAATGGATTGAAAGTTGCTTGCATACAGTGTGATCCTGTAGTTTACATGAAGTCTTCTGTCCACTGGATGGACAACTAGACATCTTACGCTGCACTTGCCGGTATTTATTTTATTTAAATAGGTTCAGTTATAATAGGCTAACATTAAATAATAATAATAGACTTAATACAACATTTTGAACCTAAGGTCCAATTAAAATCGCACACAACTTAGCCAACTTAAAAAAAATTTCACAGTACACAGTTAGTAATAGCAAGATCAAATTTTGACATTTAAAGTAGAGTTTTAAAAGAAATTCAAAAGAAATTATTAACAGCAGATTTAAATTATGCATAGCTTCAAGAAAACATGTCTGGGGAGTCAGAAATGTTGTTGTATGACTCATCCTAATCAAAGGACTGTTCCATGATGTTATTGAAAAGCTGAAACTTACGAACCGAGCGAGATGGTACTCTGAAGTTGATATTACCTAACAATTCACTACCAAAAGCACCATTGACTATTTAGTATAGGACACATAAATCTGTTACAGCTGCGACTATCCAGGGTTTTCATTTGGAATTTCTTTAACCTGTTGGAATACTCCTTGACTTTAGACCCAGTCTACCACATAATGCACGCAAAAATCTACACTGAATGGCTTCAAGTCTGTCCACATGCATATCATATATTGGGTACCACACCGAAGAACCATACTCCAGAACTGGCCCTATGTGGTAATAATGTCAGGTCAGACTCTGATATACTGGCTGCCTCATTCTTAAGATCTGAGCTGCCTCTGACCGTGAGCGGCAGCTCAGATCTCAAGAATGAAGACAAAGCCTTGTTATATTCCAACACACTATTCTAGCACACACAACAAATATTGTAAAAATTACATACCTACCTTCCGCTTGGAATTTGATGACAAGGCCAAAAAATACGAAGTAAGAGATCTTTACACTGCGCTTACATTACCTACATACATGTAATAAAAATGGATTTATTAGCGACACCGGTAACCGGCGTTTCGTGCTACCTTCGAATACAGATTGATCAGTGATCCAGTCTATTTTTACATTTGCTTCTAAGCTTAATACAAAACAGGACGAACTAACAAGCAAGTAATGTTTCGCACACGAATATTCTAGAGAAAAGAAAACCTTTTGAAATATGAAAATCAGCAAAGAAATTAGACGGTGGATTCGACAGAAAACACTAGGTATAGTAAGGAGTTACTTACACCCATTAGCTTCTGAAAGAAAGCTAAAAAGCTTGTATTTTTCGCAGCAGAATAATCTCACAGGGAGTAACAGGCAAAGTAACAGGAAAATAATCATAAAATTGGCGACAAAACAAGAAACTTTGAAAAGAAAAAAAATTCAAAGAAACGAAGTCGTTCACTATTTTTATTTTATTTTACCCGACTGGATTCCTGTCTTTTTGGCCGCTTCTTGATGTGATAGGTATTTTTATGAATTATTATAAAAAACTAATAATGATGAAATTTTAATATTTTATGCCGCTTATCATTGCTTGACTAGCATTTAACGACATTTTCTTTGAGGGGTTTATTTCCCTCAAAACGAGGGGAACATTGCTGTCGCGCTATTTTTCTAGAGCCAGAGAGATACCAGAGGGATAATGTAGTCAATCGCGAAAATCTGAAAGAGCTGCATCGATTTAATATGGAACAAGTTAGAAAGAGACACGACAAATACCGTGAAATCCTCCAACTTTGGACTTTATGGGGTATTGGACGAAACAAAAAAAAAATTACTCGTACCCATTGAGGAAGGAATCAGAGGACCAATTTCCACTGTTGAATTTTTTGTTGTCAGTCTGTGAAGCCTGGGTAAGTAGTTTCCGAATATGTTATTAAATGATGTCTACTAGTTTCAAATTATCGTTTTCTAAGTATTTTCAACGCTCACCATCAAGTTGACGTTGAATATTGATCATTAAATAAAACGTTTAATCAGTAAAAAAAAATTACATTAACTTTCTCTTTGTCCACCCTAGTACCTCAAAATCAGTTCTATGAAAATTACCAAGTAACATTGGCCACTGTGATATATAGCGAAAATGGCCATATTTTATGAATTACTTTGTTTGTTCCGTCGCCTTCTCTGGCCAGATATTTATCATACTTCTTAGCGGTATGCAAATAGGGCTGAAAGTTCAGACGATATAAGCTGTGGATAATGTTGACAGGAAGTGGAGTTAACTTTGGCCTGTTTCCAGTTATTTTAATATACAAAATCTGTCATATATTATAGATTTTTTTATACTTGCCTAGTAGCAAAGAAGATATAATAATACTACGTATAGAACGGCCACTCGTTACCCCCCACCCGTTTGAGTCTTCCTCACTTCCACCCCGCGTCAGGACTCGTAAAATTCACTCTGCGCGCGGGTTGTACAGGCCGGTGATTTTGACTACAAAAAATACAGACTTACAATGGGGAAGACGTGTGCTGTTTATGGCTGTTCTACAAGATATCATTTCAAGATAAAATAAGGTACCTTATTTACTTTTAGTAGGTACGAGTAGATAATATTGTTATAAAAATTATGTCATTCAAATTTAGTTCCTTTCTCTTGATAATTTGTTTCAAATAAAATAAATCGCTTACTTTTAGTTACAGTGCTGTCAAATTATTACGGTCGACATGGGTCGTTGACAACCATAGGCGTTCTACACACAAATACCCGTGTAGCGTTCGTGCGTATGTGTAGTGTCTGTGAGTAAAATGTACTGTTGTGTGCGTAAGACAGCAGATTTTGTATGAAGAATCGCGGAGTGTCCGGGCTGTGCTAGTAGTATATTGTGTATAAGTACTTCGCATTCACATCATAAAATAAGCCCCCTTTCCTATTTTTTAGCGTAATGACACTTTATCTACAAAATGGGGCCAAAGTTAGAGGATTTCACGGATTCTGGAGTCTGTGGATTATTCCGATATTTTTAGACAAGTAACGTCAAATCCTAATACATACATACAGATTTGACAGCAACTTGGTAGATTTTTCATGCATTTTTGTGGTTGAGAATTGAAACAATCACGTATATTGTACCAGAGAGATAGCGCTGTTGTCGCTTGAGGCAGTTCTCAACCACAAAAATGTATGGAAAATCTTGTCCAGTCCAGCTAAGATGCGCAATAACGAAATTAAATTTCTATTTCGATGCTATTTCGGGCTAAATCGCCACAAGAAACAGATGTTACACTGGTAATTTAAGCGTGCGGTTGATATAATGGTATTCGATACAAGATAAGTAATATTGAATAGATCCGAGTAATAAGTAAAACGACAAAATCTGATATCCTCATATTTCGTATTCGCATAATATTTGTAAAGACCATTCAAATTTAACTGGATAATGTCGTTCGGATTTACAAATCTCTGTGATTGGCGCATATTTGCGGCGGGCCCCGCCCCGTGTCACTTCCGGACTTGCGGATAGATGGCGCTCTGTCACTTGTGGCAAAGAAGATAATTATAATAATACTACGGCGATCGGAAGATTCTTAAAATCATTTAATTTTATTTATTTTAATGTGTACATGAATAAATTTAATTCCGTTTTCGTGTAAGTTTTTGACAGTTGTGTATTGTCAGTGGTAAACGTACAGTAAACGTGGTATTTTACTGTGGGTCTTATAAATAAACTCAAGTTAACCTAATGTGCTATAGAGAGGGCTATGCTTGGTGTCTCTCTGCGAGATTGATCTGCAGAGGAACCAAAGTTACTGACATAGCCCAGTGGATTAGTAAGTTAAAGAGGCAGTGGCACATAGTTCGAAGAACAGATAGCCGATGGGGCTGTAAAGTTCTCCAATGGAGACCACTGACCAGCAAACGCAGCGTAGAACATCCACCGACTAGTTAGACTGACAATATCATAAAGATCACAGAAACGCGTTGGATACAAGTCGCTTCCAACCGGCCTAATTGGAAATTTATAGGGGAGGCCGAGGTTCTGCAGTGGACAGCCTACTGATGATAAATTGAATATTCAATAATTTCTTTACATTTCTCACGTCATCCACCGATGAAAATGAAGTTTGACACTATCGGGAGAAAAACACGGCAACAACCACTGCGTTAGGATATTTTTCATGTCTCTTTCTAACTCATGCCATATTAAATCCTTCAGATTTTCTCGATCGACCACATTAACCCCTCTGGTATTAATAGCTCTGTGATTGTTTGTGAGCCCTTTAAGCTGGAAACATACTATCGGACGCGGCTTACGGACGCGACTGATAGGTATCTAGATAACGAATGTACATTGAGCCGTGCTCACTATCGGACATAAGTCGCGGACGTCACCTTGGGCTGACCTTGAGCGTTCGGACGTCCGAGAGCGATCTGGCGCGCCGGACGTTTTAAGACGTGCACACTGCTAAGTCGCCTCCGTCAGCCGCGTCCAATAGTATGTTTCCAGCTTTATTCCGTTTTTAACCGACTTCCAAAAAGGAGAAGATTCTATGTTCGTCTGTATGTATTTTATTTTGTGTATGTTTATCGCAAGTTTATCTTGTGAACCGAATCAAAAAAATCTTTTTTAGTTCGAAAAAATATACTCCTGAGGTGAGTTTGCTGTTCTTTGGTGGTCACATTTAATTTTTATCGAAATCAGCTGAGCCTTTTTTGAAAAATCAACAATAATTGGGGCGAACTAGTTTTGTCCTAAGGTCAGGGTAATCAAACGACGTCCAGTATTTTTCATACATGATGTATATTTTCCATTTTATACATGAGTAAATGAGTTAAGTACACTTTCCATTTTCACATGATGAGTATATTATTATGAGTTACAAAACTCTACTATTTAAACCGTTGTATAAGTACTTAAAATATTATATGCCTTTGGTAAAACAGGCACGAGTGCCGTCTACTCAGTCTAGTAGTCCTGAAAGCTCTCCTGCCCAAATTATCAAAGCCCTGCGATTAATCTATAGAACAAAAAGGTATTGTACCATAATGCAAACAATGTAAAGGAAAGAGAAATACATACTCGCAAAAATTACATGTTGGAATGAGATAGAGTAGCCTTCGTATAGTATCCCTACACTAGGTATTCGACTTTTGTACCTACTCGATGGAAGCCATTTTTAGCGAAAAATAATTATTAGTACCTATTGTATTTGTTATAGCTTTGTTGTTATAGCGACAGCAGAAATATGTCTGTGCAGTATAAAGCCGGAAACATACTATCGGACGCGGCTTACGGACGAGACTTAGCAATGTGCACAGTCTTAAGACATCCGGTGTGCCAGATCGCTCTCAGACATCCGAACGCTCTCGGACGTCCGAAGGTGACGTCCGCGACTTATGTCCGATAGTGTGCACGGCTCAGTGTACTTTCATAGTCTAGGTCGCGGCTGTCAGTCGCGTCCGTAAGCCGCGTCCGTTAGTATGTTTCGAGGATTATACAACGGTCCGGCTATCACGGTTCATGAGATACAGTCTTGTGTCAGACAGACGGACAACGGAGTATTAGTAATAGAGTCCCGTTTTTACATTTTGGATACGGAAACCTAAAAAAATAATTCGACGCCATTACAATAAAATACAATATAATTTTATTTTCACACCGAATATACATAACAAGCATAAAATAGAAAATAATTAACAACGATAGAATAACAGGCGGCCTTATCATCTGCAGCGATTTTTTTCAGGCAACCTAAGTGGAATCATTTATACATATTTAAGAAAAATAATGATGCTTACCGAGAGCGTACGGTAAATCAGCTGTCAGCATTTAATGTAACAATAAGTACGAGTACATATCCTACAAGATGTAGAATACAGATTCCTATTGTTGAATGCTGGTTTTTAGGGTTCCGTACTCAAAGGGTAAAAACGGGACCCTATTACTAAGACTCCGCCGTCCGTCTGTAGGTCTGGCTGTTTTCTCATGAACCGTGATAGCTAGAATGTTGAAATTTTCAACGATGACGTATTTTTGTTGCTGCTAAAATTAAATAAATTAATAAAATAAATATTTAAAGGCGGCTACCACACAACAGAACTGAATTTTTTGCCGTTTTTTGCTCGATATTTTAATAATAGTGGCAGGTATATGCTTGAAATATTCACATAATATTTAGCTAAATATTCTAATTAAAAACAAATAATTAAAATAAAATATATATTTAAGGGGGGCTCCCAAACAAGAAAGGATTTTTTTGCTCGATATTAATAACGGCAATATAAAGATGATTGAAATATTCACGGAAAGTTGAATATTCCCTTCAAAAATAAATGATAAAAATAAAATATATTTAGGTAGGCTTATATAAGGTAAGGAACCCTTCGTACGCGAGTCCAACTCGCACTTGACCGATTATTCAATTCATGTAACGTAAAATATAAACAGTTTCCGAAGCACAGTTTGACCTTGTCTAACCACAAAGCTCCGTTTATCGCATAACTATTTACAAATTCCTTATCAGCTGTAACATGAGCCAGTCCTATACAAAACACTTCATACGAATAGGTAACGACCTCATAATTTTATAATAGCTTTTGCCCGCGTCTTCGCCCGCGTGGTATTTTAATTTTTGTGCTATTCCATGGGAAAATTTTATTTTTCTGGGATATAAGTAGCCCATGTCACTTTCCGTCTTTTAAATTATGTCCATGCCAAAAATCAAGTCAATCTGTTGATCCGTTGCTGCGTGAAAGAGGAACAAACCAACAAACACGCTTTCGGATTGATAATATTAGAAAGGATTGTACCTAAACAAACACGAGATACATTGTAGTGTAGTGTAGTCTAAGATAACACTGGCAGTTCTCCGAACAGTAGACCTCGTGAAATATATCTAGGTATAACTTAAGCCTTTATCTCGACTCGCTCTTGGCCCATTTGATTCTTACTCACAAACCACCTTTTTTAAGGGGAAAACCCCTTTAGTGAAAAATCGCAGACGACAAAAAAAAAACAACAAAACATGTACAAAGTTTCGTAGAAAAATACGAAATGTAGAAGAAAATCAACATCCGGACAGACAAAAGCAAATTCATCGTGTTGAAAGATAGACCTTCGCTTTGCTTCGGTCAATGATATTTACGTAGTATTACGGACCTAGATGATATTTATAAGATATTTATAAGATATTTTAAGTTCCTGGGTTTAATAAACTATTTTTTTTTTTTAATTTAATTGTATTTATACTACACCTGCTCGGAAAGTACCTTGATACTTTATCAAATTTACGGTAGAAAGTACGTCATTGCATATCGAACAAATATGCGGCGAGAAAACGCATCTGAGCGGGATAGAAAAGTGTATGAAAATCCATTTCTTACGTGGTTTTTCTTTTTTAATTTTGGGTAAGACTATGCGCTGGTAACCTAAATATCAAAAGCCAAAAAGTTTTTACAGTGAGTTTTTATCTCCAAGTTCGCAAAATGACACTGGCCACTAGCTGTGTGTTGGATGGTGTCAAACAATTTGAAAAAAGAACATGTGAAAATTGCAGACGCCATTGGCGCCATTTTCAATTTGTGTGTTGTTTGAGGATTCAGTTTTCGTAGAAAAGTAAAATAAAACTATCAAAATGATAAGTAGTGATAGTGATGATAAAGATTTTTTAACTCCGCCGCAGTTGAAGGAAACAGCAAAAATACTGATTGATAACCTTTTACCACAGAAATCAATTAAAAAATATAATAAAACTTATGACGATTTATTTCAATATAAATTTCAATTAGTAAAGATTTAGTTTTTTATTTTCCTCATAGGTGTAGTATAAAGCACTATGTATCACTCGAGAGAAAGTGCGATTCCCGATCTCGGGTGTTTTAAAGCCCTCGCCTACGGCTCGGGCTTCAAACGACACCCTCGACGGTAATCGGTCACTTTCTCCTCTCGGTGAACAATGTACTATTCTTTTTCACGCGGTTTACAATGAGTGTTATAGAAATGCTCATCTTTAGGAACAACTTTTACTATGGGACCCAACAACGAATTTAACTATGAAAACAAACAATTACCTACGAAAAGTTCAGCCATTCCACAGGTACATTTTGTAGTGAGTCACTGAACATTTTAGGGTTTCGTAGGAACCCTTATCCGCTAAAATTCGTCGTGATATCGTAATGTTGAATAGATAACGTAGATTTATATCATGTACTCGATACTCAACACTCCGACAGCGCGGTCGCGTAAAGTACATACCTACCTAACTAAAGTAATATTTTAAAAATATTTTGTAAATGAATAATCGGAAGAAATTGACCTCATTTTAAAATTATTGACTAAAATATGGCAACATATAGCAGCAGTCAATAAATTATAAATGTTTGAGCCTTTAAGCACAAACAAAATAATAAATGTAAATAACACACAACAAAGTGACTCACCCCCATATTGATTCCATTGATAATCTTTGTAAATTCACTGTTACTATAAAAATAATTATCGAGATTAAGACAGCTTCGAGCAGCAAGCTGAGGAAGTCGTACATCACTGGAAGCTGGATCCGTGTGATTTTATTTTACTCGGCAGTCGCAGCGCAGCACGTCTTACTAATTATTCAACTCCCACGAAGTGGTAATGTCCCACACAATAGACAAGCGAAGTGTTGCTAGCATTATTTCTTGGAGTGCAAATTGCGTCTTAGTCACACACAGACAGAGCCATATTCTGTGCAGTCACAGAACAGATCTGTGGTCTCAGTTTATTTTCTCTTTCTCTCAAAATAGGTAGATAGTTTCTTGATATTGATATTATTTATTTAGTGTAATTTCTATTGAAATAAAATAATTTAAAATCCATTTTAGTTCCATTTAAGTATGTACATATTATTTTTTTCATTAAACTATTGACTGTCATGTATTGTCAGTGTCATAAATGTCAATAATAGTGCCATTGTTTACTTGTTTTGATTTGATTTCAGTATTTTGATTTGTTGTTGTTTGTTCTATTCAATGTATGTTGTGATTTTAATGGATAATTGTTTTTATTTCAAAGCAAATGGCTAAAAAGAATTATTTACAGTAAAATAAATAAAAACTAAAACTTTGTTATCAGTTCCGTATTTAGTGGGAATGTTCGCGACCTATTGTTGAAGCAGCAAGCAAAATTAAAAAGCTTCTCTTTAACACAAAAAGGTATGCAATATTATTTATTTATCACAATTTATATCGTTATGTGCCCTGTATTCAGCCTACCATTATACCATTAGGTATGTTATTACTATTACTATCCATTATACCATTAGGTATCTAATTACTATTATACCATTAGGTAACTAATTACCAATATACCATTAAGTAACTAATTACCATTATACCATTAGGTATCTAACTACCATTAATAATTAGGTATCTAATTAGAAACCATTACTAATTAAATACCTAATTAGATACCATTACCGCAGTGTAGGTGCTTGCCACAGAAAAAAACCTAATTTCATTATTTTAACAATTATTTTGTTCTTAATTTATCGAAAACACTGAGATAAATGTCTAAAAAAGAGTCTTCATCAATTAATATTTTCTAACATTTGTAATTTACAGAAAACATGCCTCAATCCAATGTAAAAAGCTCATTCAACGGCATCATTGATGAAATGCCCGATATATCAGTGGACAACTTTCAAGACACTGAATGTAAGGCCTACTTCCTGAGCCACTGTCATTCGGACCACACCAGTGGGCTATACTCTGAAGCGTTACGGGAGCATCTGAAGAAGAACCAAGTTTTTGTGTACATGTCGGAGCCATCTGCGGCTATCGTGAGGCATGAGAGCGGGGACTCGGAGCTTATGGACTATGTCAAGCCTTTGGAAATAGGTATATACCAAAACATGACCAAATGCTATAAAAGAACAAAGGAAAGCAAGGTGGCTCTAGTTATTCTTTTACTGGCTGTATCTACCATGCTGGCCCAGTGTGGTTTGAATTCTTTCATAGAAAATGATGACATACTTATTACATTTTTTTATATATTAAATTCATTATCCAGTCTGTTCTAAATCTGCTTGTAGTCTTTTCTGAGATTCTTATGGCAACATGTTTGAATCAAAGTCCACTTTGTTGCTGATGTGGTGTGCAGTGCTGGCTGTTTATAGTGAAATCAATGTATAGGACCAGAAAAGAAAGGACACTCAAGAGAAATGTTTATATAATATGTGTATATCAATTTATAATCAAGCGCCTAATGAAATAAATTTTTTGGACTGGATTAAATTTAAGAAAACTTTAAATGATTGGCTATTAAAAATCTGTTTTCATAGTGTTTAGGAATATCATTTGTTTAGATCACTAAACAAATTTTTTTATTTATTTGTTTATAGGCGAGCAGTGTATACTGATGTGCCTATATCAAGCAGTGTCGAATAAAATTAGTATTTATCTGTCAAGGAAATTTTTTCCTTCTTTATCCAAAGGTCCAGTCTATTTTTAAATGTGTTTATAGTTTTTGCCGAGATAACATCCTCAGGCAACCTATTTCAATTGTATACAACTCTATTGCAGAGGATGTGGTGCGCAGTGTTGGTTTGTGATGGTATAGGCTGTAAGAGGACTCTATGGCGTCTGCTATCGCGTATATTTTCCTTCAAGGTGTACATGTCGTGGATATCCGGAAGATTATAGAAGCCATTGAGAATTTTGAAGGTCTCAATCAAGTCTCCACGCAATCGTCGTTCTTCGAGGGTCGTGAGACGAAGAGCTTTTAACCTGTCTTCATAGGTCTTGCGGCGCAGAGCATAAGGAATCCTGGTGGCTTTTCTTTGTGCACTTTCAAGCAAATCAATATCTTTTTTAAAGTAAGGACTCCACACCTGGAACCCATACTCCAGCAGAGGCCTTATATAGGTTTTGTAAATCTTAATAAAAACATCAATTATTACTGTCTGGAAGGACTTGCGTATGACATAGATAAATGAGTTAGCCCGTTTGACTATCATAGATATATGCTCTTCCCATTTCAAATCTGCAGTCATGATGACTCCTAAATCCCTCTGTTGGTCTACAGATGCCAAAGCAACTCCATCAAATGTGTATGTCTCTCTGGGGTTGGTTTTACCGAGATGTAACACACTACATTTGGTTGTGCTCAACTTTATTATCCATTCCCTGGTCCAGTTCTGAATACGGTCCAGATCTTCCTGAAGTTCTCCAGACTTTATCATCGCATTGGCAAAAAACTTCCCATTGTCTGCGAAAAAGGCTGACTGACATTCTATGAGCTCTATCAAATCAGTTATAAAGATTCCAAACAGCTGAGGAGCGGTCACAGAACCCTGAGGGACACCGCTGGAAACCATTTTACTTTGAGATAGTGAGCTTCCCACGCGAACCTGAAATGTTCTACCTGATACGAAGCTCCGGTACCACTCCAGCAGTTTACCACGCACACCGTGATGATCAAGCTTAAACAACAAGCGCTGGTGAGGTACCTTGTCAAATGCACATTCAAAATCGAGGTGTACTACATCAACAGGTTCTTTCTTATCAACTTGTATGCTCCAAGCATGAACACATTCCAATAAGTTAGTAACAGTTGACCTCTTTTCAATAAAACCATGTTGCTTTGTTGAGATCACACAATTTCTGTTTAAAAATTGCGCTACTCTCCCACTTATAATCTTTTCCATAATCTTCACCACAATGCTTGTAAGGCTAATGGGTCGAAAGTTTTCTGGTTTAGTTTTGTCACCTTTCTTAAAAATTGGAGTCACTATAGCATGCTTCCAGTCCTGAGGCAAGTAACCAGCTTCAAATGAAGTGTTCATTAATTCTGCTAAGACTGGAGCAATAGTATCAACACAATTCTTAAGTATGCAGACTGGAAGTTGATCTGGCCCAGGAGATGACTGGATATTCAAATTTGCAATGACCTTCCTTACATCACTTTCGGTGAAAGAAATATCACACAAACTTTCTTCAACACGTGGAGTTGCAATAGTCATACTGTTCAGAATGAGTGCTGGTTCAACTGAGTATGCTTTTTGAAACTCATCTGCAAAAACATCAGCAATATCACATGGCTTAGTTACAAGATCTCCATTGTGGTTTCTGATTGCTGGTGGAATGCTAACAGTAGAAGTAGTACAGCGTCGCAGGTATGAATAAAAAGCTTTATCACCATAGTCAAGGATTCTGGCCTCATAAGCACTCCTCTGCTTCCTGGACAAGGCAACACACCTATTATTCACTTCACGAAACTTCTTATAGTCATCTTCATCCTTAGACATTCTGTACCTGCCCCATAAGATTTTCTTTTCAGAAATTAGCTCAAGAACACTATTATCAATCCATGGTTTATTTTTAATTGGTTTAGATCTTACTTGCCGTAGAGGCGCATGTTTGTCTGTAGTAACATTAATAGCATTTAAGATACCATCCCATAGTTGTTGAGGATCATCCGTTTCGCGAACAGCTTGCAAAGTCTTATACAAATCAGAATTGTAAATAATAAGTTTTATGATATTTATGAAATAATATTTGTACATCTGCTTGCAGACTGAATGCAATGTAAATATAAGACCAACCATCTATATGACTTGTATTGTATATGTATTCTAAGCAAATACACGATTTGATTGATTGATTGATAGGTTCTTAGCATTTATCTGCCGAGACCCCCTCCCCTATCTCCATGTATTCACTGGCTATTATGTATATATATTTAAGTCACCAAAATTATATCTAGATAACTTTGTAACTGGTATCATTTCAGGTACCACAACTATCACTGTCCCATGCAACGAGATAACAGAGACAGAGGATGTCTATATCACCGTCTCGCTCATCCCTGCAGGCCACTGTTTCGGCTCTGTCATGTTCCTGTTCAGAACGCTGTACCACAATATCCTGTACACTGGAGACTTTAGAATAAGCACCAACAGTGTGGAGAAATACGCGCAGTTCTATGAAGATGGAGAAATTATTAAATTGGGTAGGTATCTATTTGAATTTCACACCATGGGCTTTTCGGTGAAGGAAAACATCGTGAGGCAACCTGCATAGGTCGATAAAAGAAATTCGATGGCGTATGTGAATCCACCAACCCGCTCTGGGCCAGCGTGGTAGATATGGCCCAATCACCCTTCGTGGGTAGGCCTACGTCCTGCAGTGGACTATTAAAAAGGCTGGTACAGTACAGTATAGTACAGTATCTATTTGAATAGAGATCATGTAAAACCTAGGAAGTCCACCAACAGGTGGGCCTATGATCTGTTCAAGAATACAGGAACATTCAACTACATATTCTTATTGGAAATATATACAGAAGGTCTATGTCCAGCAGTGGATATACTGCAGTTGATATAATAACGATGAGTTGTCATCGAACTCAGCAATTTTTTGTTTTGGTACCACCAGTTTTATAAAAATAGAAATATTATACAATTGGGTATCCTCCTTTGGACACCATGTATCAGCAAGTGCATCGTAGGATATCCGCCGACTAGGTGGACTGACGTTTTAAGACTGCAGGAACACAATGGATGCAAGCCGCTTCCAACCGGTCTTATTGGAAATCCATAGAGGAGGCCTATGTCTAGCAGCGGACTTCCTAGGGCTGATGGATGAGTGGATAAATAAATAAATATTTGGAGTCATCTCACACACGGTCTCTGACCCCAAACTAAGCAAAGCTTGTGATATGGCTGCCAGAGACTGATATACTACATATACATATTTTTAAATATATAATTATATAAATAACACCGAGACACAGAGCAAACACCTATGGTCATCTCATAAATACTTGCCCTGGGTGGGAATCGAACCCACGCTTTTTTGACCCAGAAGTTAGGGTCACTGAGCACTGAGCCACCGAGGCAGACATAATGATTACAAGATTATTTTTTGCAAAAATTAGCATGACCGACTTCACCCGTGTACAGAATTCGCGAATATTTCGCACGGATCGATGTAGCATTTTTCACATTATTGTTGATTTATCAAAAATGGCTCAGCCGATTTCGATAAAATTTAAATGGGACTAATTTCGAAGTATATTCTTTCCAATAAAAAAAGAATTATTGAAATCGGACCACTATGAAAAAAGTTATGCGTGGATATACCTAAAAAAAAAAATATACCCGTCGAATTGTATACCTCCTCCGGTGGTCGTCGGTCAAAAAACTTGTTAATAAAATATTCCAGATGCCCTATACGTCGATACGACCTTCCTCACGGACGAGCACGAAGACTTCCCGAAGCGCTCCGACAGCGTCGACATCACCGTACAGCATATAAGGGCCTGGCTACACAAGCGCGACACCAACCGCGTGGCGCTACACACCTCCGCGCGATATGGATACGAATACGTGTTTAATCAGATTTATAAACAGCTGGGGGAGAAGGTTTATGTTGGCAGGGAGATTTGGAAGTTGTACAGGTAAATCACTCTGCGTTATTAATTTATGTGTAATATATTTATGTTTCTAAGTTGTTGTTTTCTTATTTTTCTTGTATGTGTTATAAGAAGTATTTATGTAAGGCTATTATTATGTATAGGTAGTTTATTTTATTAGAAATTCGTAGTAACTATCTTTCATTCATTTTTAGGGTTCCGTATCTCATTTTTACATTAATTCTACTATTTCCAGCCAGTTCCCGAATACAGTCAAAGGCGTTACAAACGACCCGTCAAGTTCACGAATTCACCTCTGCAAGCATCGAACCGAAACCAAAACCCACGAGGACTGTCTCCCCGACCCAACCGCATCGAAATCGGACCATCTTTACATACACTTCTCCGCCTTAAAATGGAGCGGATACAAAATGGAAGATTTTATGATTGAAGTGAAGAAAAATGCAAATAACTATCGTATAGATGTTTGTTTTGCAACCCACTGTAGTAGAAGCGAGTTAGAGTATTTCGTTAGCTTTTTTTCGCCAGACAAAGTGGTGGGGTTTCCTAATGAATTTGTGACGAAAAAACCGGAATCGGGCGAAAAAATGGATGTTGAAAGTGATGAAAATGTTAAAGTGATAGAAGTGCCAAAAATGGTCGATGATGAATTGATGAAAGAACTTTTTTATGATTCAAGTTGAGTTTATAACTTCAAATTTGTTTTTGCCAAAAATATGCAAATAACTATCGTACAGATGTTTGTTTTGCAACCCATTGTAGGAGAAGCGAGTAAAGCTCTCGTCACACAGAAGCAGGAAGTGCGGGAAAGCGATCGCGATCCGGGACGGGAATTTTTTGTAATCTTCTTCTTCGTCGTGTCGATGATCTTCAACATCATATGATTTTCTCCCAGTACTCAGCTACACTCGTCCCGCCGGGGGTAGCCTGGTAGAGGTCTCGCAATGTGCACGCATTCGGACACTGAGGGCATGAAAGAAGGTGCTGCATTGTCTGTGCAGGCGCTCCGCAGTTGCACTGCACGGCTGTAGTGTCCGAGTAGCCCCACTTGGCCATGTTGGTCCTGCACCGGCCCACTTGTGTCCGCAGTCGGTTCAAGGACTTCCATGTAGGCCACGGGAGATCACTGCCCGCTGGGAGGGTTTCGGAAGGCTCTAAAACTCACCACCACCTGACTTTTTAGTCAGGAGGTGGTGAGTATGTGTTTTTCCATGTGTTGAGGCGGGCTTCGGCAGCATGTACTTTTAGAGCAGTGGTTCTTTTTAAAAAGCTTTTTCTACTTTTAGTATTTTTTGTAATATTCGAATTTGTATGCAACCTGACACATCACAAGCGGGCGCACGCGCTTTGCACTGGACCGCTATCGGATCGGTTTCTCGCGGCTCTCGCCTCTGTGTGACCCGAGTTTTAGAGTATATCGTTAGCTTTTTTTTGCCAGACAAAGTGGTGGGGTTTCCTAATGAATTTGTGACGAAACAAACGGAATTAGGCGAAAAAATGGATGTTGAAAATGATAAGTGATAGAAGTGCCAAAAATGGTTGATGATGAATTGATGAAAGAACTTTTTTATGATTCAAGTTGAGTTTATAACTTACTTCAAATTATTTTTTGCCATAAAATATGCAAATAACTATCGTACAGATGTTTGTTTTGCAACCAATTGTAGTAGAAGCGCTTGAGCTTTTTTTTGCCAACAAAGTGGTGGGGTTTCCTAATGAATTTGTGACGAAAAAACCGGAATTGGGCGAAAAAATGGATGTTGAAAGTGATAGAAGTGATGAAAATGATAAAGTGATAGAAGTCCAAAAATGGTCGATGATTGATGAAAGAACTTTTTTATGATTCTAGTTGAGTCTTTAACCTACTTAAAAAAAGGAGATGTCACTTTCTTAATTTGGTAAATGTTTTAGTGGGCAATTAATTTTCTATAATGCATTTATTTTTTGACCGACGAAACGGAGGAGGTACTCAATTCGACGCGTATTTTTTTTTATTTTTTATGTACGTTTTTTTAATGATTTTTTTTAACCACGCATATCTTTTTTCATAGTGGTCCGATTTCAATAATTCTTTTTTTATTGGAAAGAACATACGAAGTTGGTCCCATTTAAATTTTATCGAGATCGGTTTAACCATTTTCGATCAAACAAAAATAATGTGAAAAATGCTACATCGATCCGTGCGAAATATTCGCGAATTCTGTACACGGGTGAAGTCGGTCATGCCATTTTTGTAAAAATAGTACATTGTTCACCGAGAGGAGAAAGTGACCGATTACCGTCGAGGGTGTCGTTTGAAAGTGCTTTAAAACACCCGAGATCGGGAATCGCACTTTCTCTCGAGTGATACATAGTGCTTTATACTACACCTACGAGGAAAATAAAAAACTAAATCTTTAAACAACACACAAATTGAAAATTGCGCCAATGGCGTCTGCAATTTTCACATGTTCCTTTTTCAAATTGTTTGACTCCATCCAACACACAGCTAGTGGCCAGTGTCATTTTGCGAACTTAGAGATAAAAACTCACTGTAAAAACTTTTTGGCTTTTGATATTTAGGTTAACAGCGCATAGTCTTACCCAAAATTAAAAAAGAAAAACCACGTAAGAAAAGGATTTTCATACACTTTTCTCTCCCGCTCAGATGCGTTTTCTCGCCGCATATTTGTTCGATATGCAATGACGTACTTTCTACCGTAAATTTGATAAAGTATCAAGGTACTTTCCGAGCAGGTGTAGTATAAATAATTATTACACGATATTGTGATATGAAATGGATTTAAAGTTCAGGCTGAATCCAACATCTTCGCAGCTGTGAAGTTAGTTACAAGCTGCGCAAAACCCAATCCTTGCGCACCTGTTAAGTGAGCATCAGTCAGGATTGGGGTATTCTTTTATTTATTTAAATAACTTACAAACATATTACACTTATGATTTTATTTTGAGTGCTTTCCACACTAGATTTTATCTCAAAGAGTTCTCTTTGTGATAAGCATTTAGCGCTATAAGTTGGTGTAATATAAGCACTTCAAAAATTTGACGCTTGCGTAGGAGGCGGGCTGGCTCATTTGGTTAGAGCGTCGGGCTAGTGATCCGGAGGGGCAGGTTCAAATCCTGCGTTCGCTTCAGATTTTTGAAATGCTTATCACAAAATATTACACTTACTTTACAAACAAACATATTATATTACACACATATTCGACTGCCTCTGTGGCTCGGTGGTTAGTGAACCTGACTTCTGGATCAAAAAGGCGTGTGTTCGATCCCCGCCCAGGGCAAGCATTTATGTGATGAACATAGGTGTTTGCTCTGTGTCTGGGTGTTATTTAGGTGCTATCTTAATATATATAAATCTCGTGTCACAATGTTTGTCCTCAATGGACTCCTAAACCACTTAACCGATTATAATAAAATTCGCACACCATGTGCAGTTCGATCCAACTTGAGAGATAGGATAGTTTAAATCTCAAATTATAGTCGCAATTTTAATTTATTTAGCCACAGCAACGCGTGGCCGGGTCAGCTAGTATAAGTATATATTTAAAAATACGTGTATATATGTAGTACTAGTTTTTACCCGCGGCTTCGCCCGCATACGCAATATATCATTATAATTTATAGCCTATGTGTTATTCTGATATATAAGCTATATTATTGCAAAGTTTCATCTCAATCCATTCAGTAGTTTTAGCGTGAAAGAGTAACAAACATCCATCCATCCATACATCCATCCATCCATCCTCACAAACTTTCGCGTTTATAATATTACATAGTAGGATATCAGTCTCTGACAGCCATATCACAAGCTTTACTTAGTTTGGGGGTCAGAGGCCGTGTGTAAGATGTCCCCCAATATTTATTTATATTACATATTACACTTTTTTATATTGTCTTAAAACCTAAAATAGATAATTCGCAGCTTGTAGCCAATTTCACATCCGCCAAGAAGTTTCATTCGGCTTATAAGATTAGTAAGTTGTTGTCATATTTCATGCTATGGAATGGATTTATAGACTAAAATTTTCTTTTCTAGTGTGATCACCGACCACCCATAGTAACATACTTTTCGACGTGTCATCCAACCCACGCTAGCGCTCACTTAAATGTATTAAAACATACTTAATGTGCTTAGCACGCTTAAGGTAATTGAGAATTACTAAAAAATCATCACATATGATCATGTACATTTAGTTATGTTATGATTTTATTTTGAGTGCTTTCCACACTAGATTTTATCTCAAAGAGTTATCTTTGTGATAAGCATTTCAAAAATCTGAAGCGAACGCAGGATTTGAACCTGCCCCTTCGGATCACTAGCCCGACGCTCTAACCAACTGAAATATTGAAATTTAGAAATTTGACGCTTGCGTAGCAGGCGGGCTGCTTCAGTTGGTTAGAGCGTCGGGCTAGTGATCCGAAGGGGCAGGTTCAAATCCTGCGTTCGCTACATTTAGTTATGTTTAAATATAAGCCAAATACATATTTTATTTTTTAAGATGAAATATAAATATTAAGTTTGCCTTGAAATAAATTGTTTTAATTTAAGGTGCTTCTTTACGGAGCTAACGAAATTTTAGATTTTAGCAGCCCGTCCTGACTTCGTGCGCACTGAACTATAGGCCGAATCAAACTTAGTGACGTCTCTGAAGTTTGCTACAAGCTGCAATATGGCGCCTGTGAACGCGAGGCGAATGGTTGCGCAGTAGCATCAACGACGCAACAAGTGAGGGTTAGCGCAGCTTGTAGCTAACTTCACAGATGCCTTTAAGTTGATTCGGCTTAAACGAATTATACGACGCGCACAACAATTTTTTTGAGATTCGAATTTTTTTTGGAGTTTTTATTCAAGTAAGGGAAAATTTGAGATGAGATGCGTTTAAATTTTCCAAGTGATTTTGTATTTCTTAAATACGAGCGTAGCGAGCGCAATTTTTTTTCTTTTTACAAAAATAAAAAATCTATATTTTGTTCAAGACGTTAGGTTATTTCAGAGCTCGCATTATCTTGGGCCGGGGCCCCCTCGGGTCGGGGGCCCGTGGCATTTTGCCAGCCCTGCCACCCTGTAGTTACGCCACTGCTTATTGTTGTGTATATAAGAACTGCTCTGACTATTAGGGTCTAATTTTGTATTTACCTAGATATATCTATATATAACCAGTGAAGTGAAGCTTGGTCACTTGGTAGGTATTTATTATTCTTCTCTTTCGTGTTAAAACCTAAAATAGATAATTCGCAGCTTGTAGCCAATTTCACATCCGCCAATAGGTATTTATTATTTCAATGGCTTATGTAACATAAGGGTTAAATATATAATGATAATAGGTAATGGTAGGTAATTTATTATTATCAGTAGCCATGTTTCTTGGCCAATATCTCGACAGGGAAGTCCCTCCCGACCGCCGCGACCGTGGTGACCGTCACGGTATCGGTGAGAGACGAGAAAGCAGCGCGCGTAGATGTCAGATGATCCAGGATGCGCACGCAGATGAAGCTTATCATCTCACCTGGTTCTCTCTGTAACGATAAATCCTTACTAATATTATAAATCCTATTATCCTGGGTGTTTGTTGGTTAATAGTAGGTATCAATATGGAATTTGAAAAATGTCAAGTTGATGGTAAGTAAATAGGTATGGATAAAGACCCGGTGAATATGTGTGTGAAAATGGATATGGACCGGTTAAAGCATTTGACTCACTGAATGCGTTCTGCGGTCTTCGGTCAGGTCAAATTGAACGCAGCCCGCATTAGAAAGAAAGAAAGAAATTTTGCATTTTTTTTGCATTTCAAAGAAAGAAATTAGCATTATGTATAAACAACGTTGTCGTTCAGGGTAATCGGTCACCTGTGACTGCCCGTACGCGTTCTTACGTTCCTTCTGCGTAACCGCATACCTAGACAAAATATATAGAGACCGACAACGTTGTTCACACATAATGCGGGCTGCGTTCAATTTGACCTTATCGCAGACCGCAAAACGCATCCGGTGTGCCAAATCTGTGTGATTTGGATTAGATATTAATATACTTTTAAAAAAACTAAAAAACACGCTTAGGAGTCATTTTTTAATAAAAATGCATTGTCATCAGTCTAGGTGTACAAAGTTTAAAGAAAATCTAATCGCTCAAAGTAGGTCTAAATCGAGCTCAAAGGGGCTGGTTACGAGCAAAGAAATATACAGATGAAACTAATTAAAGCGTGTTAAAATTCAATAACTATTATAACTTCTATAGTCGTTACGACTATCCCCACACGTGAGTTCAGTCCCGTTATATATAGTATAAAATGTGTGAAAACTACGTTAATTTCCATAGTAAAATATTATAACTTGTTTACAATAAGTAGTGTAGTTATTGATTTTTATATATCCTACCGGTAAAACGACATCCAACTTGGTCTTCCCAGCTTCGAACACGTGAGTCTGGTTGTAGAACACGTAAGAATAGTTCCAGTTAGGATCACCTGAAATACATCATTGTCATCAGTTCTTCGCGCTCGGCCACGAGCTCGCCGCTATGAGCGATAGCGGGGCGGCGAACGGTAAGGAACTAATGTAGGTATAGACTAAAATAATTATGTGAATGACGCCACGTCTCGCTCCGAGCGCTCGTAGACCCCGCCCTAACTCACAGCCGAGCGGTTCTACAGGACCGTCTATCCCCCGTGGCTCTACTGCTTGGCTCAACCGGTAGTGCCAAAGGAGTTGTACCTGATTTACAAGGAACTCGGTATTAAAATTCTAACCAAGATCATTTAATTTTTTTAGGAATGTACTTAAACTTGAAAGCTCTATGGAGTTATAAAAAATAATATATAGCCCTGCATTTTTTTTAAACTGTTATTTTATAAAAGTATATTAAAAATTCAAAATAATATTTTCTACGAAAATAAATAGGGCAAATAAGCGCTAGATAGCCCTTTCCGGGCTAAATCATTACACTAATGAATAAACAAATACAAATACAAGGGGTTCACCTACAGTAAACAGTGCTAGATCTAGCTCCAAAAGGACTAAGGTGGCAACACTGATCAAAAATCAAATTAATATTCAATTTCCTTTGACATCGACATTTCTATTATACTTCTTTTTTTAAATTGGCTGTGAATTTTTTTCAGATTAGCGTGTTTCTTTACGAGATATCCGTTCCGTTTCACGTTACATACCCCAAATATATATTATCGATTTTCTAAATATTGCAGGGCTTTAAAAATATGTTTTTATCAGATAATAATTACATTTTGAATGCTCTTTATAAAACAGCAATCATTGATCTGGTTAGAATTTTCATTTATTTTAATACCGGTAACGGAACAAATCCTTTGGACGGCTAGCCTAGACCTAAGCGCCAACAGTTCATTGTATCCCCCCTCACTATGACTCTTAATAGTAAGGTCCAAGTAGGTAACCCAAACGAGTTGTGGAGATGGGCTATGCTCGGAGTCTCTTTGTGAGATCGAATCATGTATAGATCTCCAAGAAGACCGGTTGGAAGCGGCCGGCATCCGCTCCTGCTGCCATTTCAACTTGAATTAATATTAAACCTCTTTAATGCATATAGTCACAATTCCGCTTTTAGTAGGTACTTACCAAAAGAATGGTCACATTTATAACTGTCGAAATCTGCATAAACCAAATAAAACCAAAAAAATGTTGTAAAAATTGTAAAAGAAATTTTAGATATTTTCTCCATAATTTAGTGTGTATTAATCACTACAATACTAACTACTGAAGCTCAGAACTAACCGTTAAAAATTAAAATTATTTCCGCATATTTATTTAACCGTTAAAATTAAAATTATTTCGATATACCTACATATTGTACCTACTTCTTTATTAGGTACATATTAATTTTATTATAATTTACCCATTAATATTACTAAGTTGATAAGCCGTGGTGGTCAAGAGGTAGTGACACCCGCCTTACAATCGTGAGATCGTGGTTTCGAATCCCCGGTCCCGTACCAATGAGTTCTTTGGAATTTATGTACGGAATTTCACACCATTGGCTTTTCGGTGAAGGAAAACATCGTGAGACAGCCTGCGTACGTCCGTAGACGAATTTCGATGGCGTATGTGAATCCACCAACCCGCACTGGGCCCGCGTGGTGGATATGGTCCAATCACCCTTCGTGGGTAGGCCTACGTCCTGCAGTGGACTACTAAAAAGGCTGGTACAGTACAGCACAGATAAGGGATTCTCTACATGGTAATAAAATTAAAAATCCAAGTATATAATAAGTACTTAGTGAAAAACTTGACGATCTTTACTTTCATATTTATACGAAGTGTAACTGTGCAAAGTGAGGGGACTTTTACAGGTGATTACTTGTCACTAGGAACTATGGCACCAACTTCGAAATCACGAAAAAAATAACTGTTCCATACGTACGACCAAGTCAGGGCGGGCAGCTAGTAAAAGAAAATCAATTCGTTCTCAGTATCCAGAAAATAATTTAAAATTGATTACCATTTTGTAAAAGCCATTAAATAACCGTGTTAATTATGTACTATTATATTAATATTATTACATCATAAATGTAGAAAAATCGGTCAAGTACGAGTCGGAGTCGCGCACGAAGGGTTCCGTAGCATGTTGGAGCCCCCTGAGCCCGCTATTATTATATCTTCTTTGCTTACGGCAAGAGGAATGCTTGCTGTTATTAATAGTAAGCTAACAAAACTCCTGAAAAATCACGTTTGTTGTATGGGAGCCCCCCTTAAATATTTATTTTATTCTGATTTTAGTATTTGTTGTTATGGCGGCAACAGAAATACATCATCTGAGAAAATTTCAGCTTCATAGCTATCACGGTTCATGAGATAGAGAGAGAGAGATGAGGAGTCTTAGTAACAGCAAAGACGATATGGTCTCTGGTAACAGGGTCCCGTTTTTACCCTTTGGGTACGGAACCCTAAAAATTTAAATAAAACCAATGAACATATTTTAAAATATTCTTTATTACAATCTCTTCAGTACAGCCGAAGAAGAAAATGCCATCGACAAATAAAATTGTGACTCGAAAACTAAACTGTTCTAACAAAAAAATGTAGAAAACAATCCAAAAGAAAATTCAATACTACATTTTCTTCAATCTCTAGAAACGGACATATTTTAGGATATCATTATACGCATCATTACGACTAACTTTTACTATGGGACCAACATCGAAATCTAAAAGGATCAGCTGTTCCATTTATTGAAAGTCAATTAACTTTTTATATGTGTGAAAATGTGACATATACAGGGTTATTCCTAATCCATTAGCATCCTTTTAGAAGCTTACTCTGTACATCAAAACAAACAACTTTTGTTATTACTAAAAAAAAATCAGCTGTTTCGTACATTTTGTCACGGATGAACGATATTTTTCTATGGAACAGTCTTTTTTTTGAGTTTTGGCAAAACTCGCAGAACCAAAGTTGTTAGTTTTGATGTACAGAATAAGCCCCTAAAAGGATGCCTAACCCTGTATATGCTTCGCCACAACTCGTTCTGACACGTCGAAAGAAATATTGCGTGGCGCGCATCCTAGTCCGGCTGATCGAAAATTCGTAAGACGGATGACGCAATGTTCAAGTTTTCACTTCTGACGGCACTCCCCGAGTGCAACACGTTTTTTGCGATTTTAGGATTGGTCCCATAATAAAAGCTGGTTATAATTATAAGTGCAATGAAAACTTAGATATGCCTGCCGTCTAGAGACACCTAATAATCGTATAAGAGAGATCTGTAAGTATTTAATAGAAAAATCGCAAAAATAATTCTAAATATTTATTTTAGCGACATTTATTATTTTAGGCATTTTCTTCATATACAACTTCAACATATTCTTTCTTTAGTCAATTTTGGTAAACTTAATTTTATACACATTTACACTTACAAGCAAAAACGATGAAACTGTAGATAGACATTAAAATGTTCTTCAAATTAAAATAAAAAAAAACATTAGTCGGCAAAATTCGTCAGTCGATTCGATTCTAATGCATCATTTTAAAACTAAATAATAAAAGTAATGTTTAAAACCAAGAAAAGAATCGTTTGAAACTGAAAAACATCGTGATGTTTCTCTAGTCTAGAATATCTATGTACTTATCTTTATGACTTGTTACTATGGGGCTCGCCGAAATCGCGAAGAAAACCAGCTGTTCCATATAAAAAATTTAACAACTCGAAAAATGAGCAGCTGATTTCTTTTGCGCTATTTTGCGGATGACCCATAAAGTTCGAAACATACTATCGAACGCGGCTTACGGACGCGACTGACAGCCGCGACCTAGACTATGAAAGTTCACTGAGCCGTGCACACTATCGGACATCAGTCGCGGACGTCACCTTCGGACGACCTTGAGCGTTCGGACGTCCGAGAGCGATCTGGCACACCGGCCCCTCTACCGCCTAAAGCAATAGCAATCGTTTATGACTTCATTTTAGTCATTTGGCACCGCCTATGTGACGTTAGCCATCAAAGTTGTTCATTCAACGATTTGATTTCGCAATCCGCGCAAAGCAATTGATGGCTGACGTCACATAGGCGGTGCCAAATGACTAAAATGGAGTCATAAACGATTGCTATTGCTTAGGCGGTAGGGGGACGGATGTCTTAAGACTGTGCATATTGCTAAGTTGCGGCTGTCAGTCACGTCCGTCAGCCGCGTCCGATAGTATGTTTCCGGCTTTAGCAACAGTTATAAGTTATTATACAGGGTCATAGATAATAAACGCAAAACCTTTTAGGAACCTTTTTTTTTCTATCAAGAAAAACTCAGCTTTTTCATACAAAGAGTTCGTCAACGCGCGGTAAAAAGTATAGACAAGCGAATTTATTTTGCGAATTTTCAAAAGTCGTAGTGCAAAAGTTGTTTGTCTACACAGAGCTATTACAACTAGAGAGATAGCGCTGTTGTCGCTTGAGGCAATTCTCAACCACAAAAATCTATGGAAAATCTAGCTCAGCGCTGTCAAAACTGTCAAATATCTATAGGAATTTAACACTACTGAGAACAAGATTATTTTTTGCAAAAATTAGCATGATCGACTTCACCCGTGTACAGAATTCGCGAATATTTCGCACGGATCGATCTAGCATTTTTTACATTATTGTTGATTTATCAAAAATGGCTCAGCCGATTTCAATAAAATTTAAATGGGACCAATTTCGAAGTATACTGTACTGTACTGTACCAGCCTTTTCAGTAGTCCACTGCAGGACGTAGGCCTACCCACGTAGGGTGATTGGGCCATATCCACCACGCTAGCCCAGTGCGGGTTGGTGGATTCACATACGCCATCGAATTTCTTCTACGGACGTATGCAGGTTGCCTCACGATGTTTTCCTTCACCGAAAAGCCAGTGGTGTGAAATTCCGTACATAAATTCCAAAGAACTCATTGGTACGGGACCGGGGATTCGAACCCACGACCTCACGATTGTAAGGCGGGTGTCACTACCTCTTGACCACCACGGCTTTCGAAGTATAATCTTTCCAATAAAAAAATAATTCTTGTAATCGGACTTCTATGAAAAAAGTTATGCGTGGTTATACATAAAAAAAATATCTACGCGTCGAATTGTATACCTCCTCCGGTGGTTCGTCGGTCAAAAACAAGACAACTAGCCACTGAATCGAGATACTTATTATGTCTCTTTCTAACTCATGCCATATTAAATCTTCGCATTTCTTTCTTTCTGTTCTCGATCGACCACGTTATCCCTATGGTATCTCTGTGTTTGTCTATGTACTAGACCCTCCCTTATAAGGTTTTGCGTTTAATACCTATGATCCTGTATAATTTTCTATAATGTCTTTCGTCCAAAGAAACTGTATTGTACCGGCGTTTTTAATAGTCTACTAGGGGACGAAGGCCTGCCCACAAAGGGTGATTGGACCATATCCGCCACGCTGGCCCAGCGCGGGTTGGTAGATGAAAGTATTAAGAACAATAAAGAAAAGTTTTTCCAGTTATCAAAGTTTAGTTTAAAATACATTAGAATCGACATCACATACAGCTTATTTACAACAAAAATGTAAGTACAAAACCCAGTAATCATTTGAAAAATAAAGAATAAATCTTAAAATAAATACCCAAAATAAAATTAACTTAATAGGAATGAAAATTAATCACATTTAAAGCACCAAAAGTTTAATTTAAGTACACTAAATATTATTTACAACATTAGATGCTCACGTTTCAATAATGAAGTCTATTCTGTAAGGATTATTGACTATAGGCCGAACCATACTTGTTGGCGGTTGTAAAGTTAGCTACAAGTTGCGCAAATCCCAATCCCCGCGCACCTGTTAAATAAGCTTCAGTCAGGATTAGGTTTTGCGCAGCTTGTAGTTGACTTCACAGCCGCCAAGAAGTTTAATTCGACCTATGTTTGATTTATCCATTGAATTATCATTTGATAATTATTTTTTGCAAAAATAGCATGACCGACTTCACCCGTGTACATAATCATTACATAGTATAAAACAAAGTCGCTTTCCGCTGTCTGTGCCCATGTATGCTTATATTTTAATAACTACGCAACGGATTTTGATGCAATTTGTTTTAATAGATAGAGTAATTCAAGAGAAATATTTATATAATACACCTGTGCGAAGCCGGGGCGCATCGCTAGAACGCAAATATTATGCACGGATCGATGTAGCATTTTTCACATTATTGTTGATTTATCAAAAATGGCTCAGCCGATTTCGATAAAATTTAAATGGGACCAATTTCGAAGTATACTCTTTCCAATAAAAAAATAATTCTTGAAATCGGACTACAATGAAAAAGTTATGCGTGGTTATACATAAAAAAAAAATACGCGTCGAATTGTATACCTCCTCCGGTGGTTCGTCGGTCAACAATGTAACACACTGAAGGTTATTTTGTGAAGTTTGGGAAATAAATGTTTATTTATTTTATTATTCATTAAACCCACTTCACCAGTTTTACTATGGGAACAACCCAAAAAAGCAAAAAAAAAACATGTTTACACTTTTACAACAAAATATAGTTGATTAACTTTCGATAAAATCTATGGAATGGCTATTTTTTCGCAATTTCAATGTTGGTTCCATAGTAAAATTAGTCCATAATCATTATTGACCGAGCGTAAGTGAGGTCTCAGAGTGTACTGGGACGAGCCGGCACTTGGGTGTATGTTTGTATGTATATTTGTTCGACGATAACTCGAGTACCGCTCAACCGATCTCCATGAAATTTACCATGAACGTATTTATAGAATTACTAGCTGACCCGGCCACGCGTTGCTGTGGCTAAATAAATTAAAATTCCGACTATAATTTGAGATTTAAACTATCCTATCTCTCAAGTTGGATCGAACTGCACATGGTGTGCGAATTTTATTATAATCGGTTAAGTGGTTTAGGAGTCCATTGAGGACAATCATTGTGACACGAGATTTATATATATTAAGATTAAGTTCGAATATGAGCATCTTCTGTTCAGTGGTTGCGAAGATACGAGGGCCGTGGTAACAAGAGGCAAAACGGCGCCACTTTCTGCGGGAGTTGCGGATGACTATTTTAAACATTTCACCGATTGTAATCTATGTCTTTCAACATTTGTTTAACATAAATCGCTAACTTTCATACAAATATTGTTACATTATTTTCATATCCCAGTAGGTTTTTATGATATAAAATAGGAATGGCGCGAGGTCCAAGTCCGGGGCGGACTACTAGTTCTGTACAATGGTATCCTAGAATACATCTGTCTTATCATTGACTACACTTAATTCTATCCCTGTCTAATTAAATACAAAAGCACGAGATAGAACTATTTATAAATCAATCGGAATAGACCTAAAGTTATCTCTTTCCAATGACCTACAAAAAACAAGATATAACTATTATTAATCCATACAGAATAGACCTCAAGATTTCACCCGACTGCCAAGGAAGGGTATTGTTTTTGTCTATAATCTTAAGAATAAGTACAGAATAAATTAAGTTATGGCAGATTAGTCAAGTTACAGTTAAGTTTTTAGATTAAGTTAGGTTTCTTAAGGGCATAATGCAGCATGTAATTATCTAGAAGATAATTATTTAAATTATTTTTCGCCAAAAGTGGCTAAACCTAATATACTACTATAGTACAAAATTCGAAGTTTGCTCGAATCGATGTGATTAATTATTAAATTACTGTGGATTTTTCTTTGGATTTGGATTTTTCGCAAAAAACTGGCATGACCGACTTCACCCGTGTACAGAATTCGCGAATAGTACGCACAGATCGATGTAGTAATGTCACATTATTGATCATTTATCAAAAATGGCTCAGCCGATTCCAATAAAATTCAAATGGGACCTTCGAAGTATACTCTTTCCAATAAAAAAAAATATTATTATATACTACGGGACTAATCGCGCACTAAAACCGTCTACCCGTGACCACGGTCGATGCAACTCGGAAAGCCGAAACGTCGGGATGAGGAGGTATTTATTTATATCGTAATTTTAGTGCGCGATTAGTCCCGTAGTATATAATAATAATGTGTTCAAATCGCGAAAGTTTAAAAAAAATTGTCAAAATCGGACCACTATATTAAAAATTATGCGTGGTTATATACTCGTATATAAAAAAAAATATATATACGCGTCGAATAGTATACCTCCTCCGTTTCGTCGGTCAAAAAAGTCCGAGCGTCGTCATACATACCGACTTCGATATTTACATTAAATAATTTTCAATGAACCGTTTTCTTGAATGTTGAAGTTATGTCCCCTATTTAGTGCTTGTAACCGAGCACTTTGGCATCGCGCGGCGTTGTAGTCGGCTTGCAATCGCCTTACGACTAACTAAAAAGCCTGCCCACTACATAGCTTGGGCAGGGTTTTGGCTTAGACACTTTTTTTGCACGATAGTAACTCTAAATATTTGCTCGAAGACTAATAGCATAAAATTAAAAAAATACAGTAGAATTTAGAACCTTCAATTTTGAAGTCGGTTAAACTAAGCGAGAAGAGACGATAGAAAAAAAAGGAAGACAGAAGTTTTCCCTGTTTAAGTGTATATTATATCCTACATTATGCCCTTAAGTAGAGACTATAATACACTTGGTCCAGACTTGGAAATATAGAATTAATTACAAAAATGCTTAAAAATAACTCATTTAAGAATATAGAGAATATTTTTACGCAACGGACATGTGACAGGATATCATTTTATTGTACCTACTAATTATTATGAAGTATTTTTAATATAGGAACAACCCTAAAATTCGCAATAACAAAATATGCTGCTCCATACATTATACTAAAGAAAACACCGGTTTTTACTCACGTATAATATCGCGGCCGGGCCGCTGGGGATCCGACCGGTTTCAGAGTAATTAGTACTCCTTCGTCAGGGAATACGCGCGCTCCCGTCGACTGGCGCACGCGCAAGCGTCGGGTTCCCAGCGGCTAGGCCACGATATTGTAAAAATATACGTGAGTAAAAAACGGTGTTTTCTTTAGTATAATGAATTCTCACGCGAGTTTTAATGAAGTGGCTCCATACATTTGTCCAGGTAGAATGTTCTTCTGGATGGAACAGTTCTTTTACGAATGCAAAGTTGTTCCCATAGTAAAAGTTGAACTAATGAGTACAATGATATCCAAAAACATACCCGTTGTTTAAATAAACATTCTGTATATAAAAAGCGCCCCACATTTTTTTTGTTATGCTTGCGTTTGACCACAACCTACCTGATTATAGAGACACGGTTTAGGATGTAGCATGCTTAGGTTTTTTGCAGTCTTCACAAAACAGAGTTAGATACATCATTATCAATAACATTTACTATTGGACCAATTCTAAAAATCACGATTCCTTCTTTATACATTTCACCGAAAGTCAATGAACTTTTTAAAAGGAACGGCCGATATTTTTCGTTATTTCAAAGTTGGCCCCGTTGTAAAAGTTGTTCATACTGATGAGGACAATGATATCCTACAGTATATTCGTTATCTAGAAGTAAATACATCTCGTAAAAATTTCCAAGCACAACCTTTTAATACTTAATATTCCTTCTTGAGCAGTTAAGTAAAAACATAGGGCGCATTTTAAAATTATCTAAAATTCACTCTGGTTAACAATTAACATTTATTTATTTAATAAGTCTTTGATTCACAGTACTCGCTTGCACAAGATGGCGGCCACAATCAAGATGGCGGACGGTAATATGGCGGACACTCCGCATTTTAAGTCGTCGTGGGGGTATAAATTCGATGGTAACGGTTCTTCGTTCGGCTTGCAGTATTCTCCTCTGGCCTAGAATAGGAAAGAAAATCATTAAAATTATGTTTGTATTGAATGACTAGTTGTTACCCGCGGCTTCGCCCGCATGATATTTTGATTTTTGTGCTATCCCATGGGAACTCTTTATTATCCGGGATAAAAAGTAGACTATGTCACTTTCCGTCACTCAAACCCGATGCCCTACCTTAATCCTACTAATATTATAAACGAGAAAGTTTGTGAGGATGGATGGATGTATGGATGTTTGTTACTCTTTCACGCTAAAACTACTGAACGGATTGAGATGAAACTTTGCAATAATATAGCTTATATATCAGAATAACACATAAGCTATAAATTATAATGATATATTGCGTATGCGGGCGAAGCCGCGGGTAAAAACTAGTACTTAATAAAGGAGGTGGAAAAAACGATATGACGGTTGTTCGATTCGTCAGTTGTTTTTTTGACATTTCAAAGCACACTCCAGAATATCCATTGAAAAGGAATCAAATAGAAATGGTGATACGACATTCAGATACTTTGACATGAAAGAGTTTAAAAACCAAAATAACAATCATATAGGCGTCTCTGATTTGATTCCTATTTCATTGAGAATAGCATATCGTTATATTATGAAACATTATATGCAATATCATTATAATTTATAGCCTATGTGTTATTCTTATATATAAGCTATATTATTGCCAAGTTTCATCTCAACCCTTTCAGTAGCTTTTGCGTAAGTAAGTAAGTAAGTTCGTATAGGCCGGGTGGCTAGCCCTGGTGTCAGAGTTTTTAGGCCGCCTGAAGGCCTCTGACATGGCTAAACGGTTAAAACAACCGGGATCTACAATTTAACGTGTCATCCGAGCCACGGTAGCGCTCAGTTGGTAAATGCCACCCGCGGTCACCCATCCAAATACTGACCTTGCGGAACGTTGCTTAATTTCGGTGATCGCTGACAAACACCTAGTCAAACTACGCTACGAGCGCTACTTTTGCTTTTGCGTGAAAGAGTAACAAACATCCATCCACCCATTCATCCTCACAAACTCACAAACTTTCGTGTTTATACTCGTAATATTAGTAGGATTTGCGCTTTTCATAGATTTTCTATTTTACGCATAGTTAAAAATTAACCCCATGAAACCCCCGGTATACGCCGAATCATAGCATCTGCAAGCTTCGCAATATCCAATTAACGTACAGATTTATATGAGCTTCAGTCAAGATTGGATATTGCGCAGTTTGTAGCTAACTTCACATCCATCGACTTGTATGATTCAGCCTATGGTGATATTATGCCGCTTTCGTAAAAAGTGTTTCTACTTTTTCAAGAGATTCTAGTTTGAACTAAGACTTCAATGCTTTGGTTCAATCAAATTACTCTATGATACGATCTTTCATCTAAATTAGGAACATATTATTATCCTACTAATATTATAAACGCGAAAGTTTGTGAGGATGGATGGATGGATGTTTGTTACTCTTTCACGCAAAAATTACTGAACGGATTGAGATGAAACTTTGCAATAGTATAGCTTATGTATCAGAATAACACATAGGCTATAAATTATAATGATATTGCGTAAAAGTTCCATAATATAACGATAAGTGTTAAGTAAGGAGGAAAAATTCTGCTATCTGCGAGCTATTCTAGAGTGCGCTTTAAGAAATGTCAAAAAAACAACTGTCGAATCTAACAACCTTCTAATCATTTTTTTTCCACCTCCTTTATTAAGGGTGGTAAGGTAGGGCCTCGGGTTTGAAAGACGGAAAGTGACAGTATACTTTTTATCCCGGATAAATAAAGGGTTGCACAAAAATCAAAATATCATGCGGGCGATGCCGCGGGTAAAAACTAGTAATCTACTAGCTGACCAGGCCACGCGCTGCTGTGGCTAAATAAATTAAAATTGCGACTATAATTTGAGATTTAAACTATCCTATCTCTCAAGTTGGATCGAACTGCACATGGTGTGCGATTTTTATTATAATCGGTTAAGTGGTTTAGGAGTCCATTGAGGACAAACATTGTGACACGAGATTTATATATATCAAGACAAGATATGTAGTTTTCTACTGTTTTTAACAGACTTTAATAATGAGGTTATCAATTCGTCTACATGTTTTGTATGTAAGTTATGCGACTACTCCGCCAATTAAGAACCTAATTTGATGATTATCTTTTTGTTTGATAGATCATACTTCAGAGGTGGTCCCATTTAAGTTTTATTCAAATCGTTTCTGAGAATCACCAGTAGTTTAAAAATTACTACATCGAATCGTGTGAACTATTCGAATTCCCAACACTGGTGAAATCGGTTGTGTGAAAAATAATTAATTATTAAGTGATGTACTCGTATTGTGGTTGATTCAGATTCAGATCATTTATTGGCCATTTATAACATGTCAGTCATACAAGGCAAGTCAGTTTACAAAATTAAAATATAGAAACTATGTAATTTAAAATATTTTATTTATAATATAATTTGTCAAGAGGTAGTGACACCCGCCTTACAATCGTGAGGTCGTGGGTTCGAATCCCCGGTCCCGTACCAATGAGTTCTTTGGAATTTATGTACGGAATTTCACACCACTGGCTTTTCGGTGAAGGAAAACATCGTGAGGCAACCTGCATACGGCCGTAGAAGAAATTCGATGGCGTATGTGAATCCACCAACCCGCACTGGGCCAGCGTGGTGGATATGGCCCAATCACCCTACGTGGGTAGGCCTACGTCCTGCAGTGGACTACTGAAAAGGCTGGTACAGTACAGTAATTTAAAAATTCTTAATCATAAACAATAATAATCAATAGTAAACAAAATAATAACAAAAGTCAAATTATACATCAGCGATACGTCATAGGAAATCACAAAAATAAAATTACATACAAAATTTGTTTTGTAGTGGAACTTTTCTAAATGTATGGAGTTGCAT